>JAXCGZ010007631.1:30000-37500 GCA_037179515.1 Halocaridina rubra
AAACTATGCTGGTCAAGGAAACTGGTCTATAGTTCAGAGCCGTATCCCTCCTTCCCTTTTTGAAGATAGGTATCACATTTGCTTGTTGCCAGCATCTTGGAATCTCCCCCGACTCCAGTGACTCCTTAAATATGATACTTAGTGCCACTGATATTGTGTTTGCGCATTTTTTAAGCACATGAGGGGATATGTCATCAGGACCTGTAGCTTTATGAACATCTAAATCCATCAGCGCTTGTGTGTGTGTGATTACCTAATTGTGTTTACGGGAAAGAGCCCAAAGCTCGTGTCTTCCCGTCTCCTGATCGGTTCCATTTTAGACTTAGTGATACTTATGTGTGTGTGAGAGAGAGAGAGAGAGAGGAGAGAGAGAGAGAGAGAGAGAGAGAGAGAGAGAGAGAGAGAGAGAGAGAGAGAGAGAGAGAGAGAGAGAGAGAGAGACTATTACAAAAAGGAACACTATTTGTGGTGCCCCGTCTCAAATTCATTCAATATGAGTATATAGTTGTCTATATTACTATACAAACAAAAAACAAACATTTGTTTCCATTTTTTTAAATGGCTATTCGTTTAAAAAACTAAGAGTAAATTATAAGTAGACATGTAATTGAACAAATAAGTAAGAGGGTAATACATACTGTGAAAAGAAATATAGCGTTCCTAGAAAATGAAGATTACCTTGAGCTACCATATACGTATAAAAATTATAATAGCAATAATCATACTGTAATAAAAATGTTAATAATAAAGTAGTAATAATAATACTCGATACAGGATCGTTATGATCGGCATCATCATCATATTTGTATTCCTTACAATGAGAATAATTAGTTCTTAATTTAGAGAACAAAGAAGACGATATCAATTTACATATAGAGTGGTTAGCGTTAAAGGAAATCGCATTAAATCATTAAATTAAATTAGGGTGTGAGCAGCAACTATTTGTCCAAAAGAAAACTATTTAGTTTGCCTTTGAAAACTGTGAAGGAGGATGAATTTTTAAGATGCTCTGGAATATTGTTCCAGAGTGTTGGCCCTTTAATAGTGATCATCTTTGAACCTGCTTCTGTGTTTGTTCTCTGAATAAAGAGCTCACTACTCTGTATTGTGTTGGTTCCCCTTATATCCCTGACTCTTTTGAAATTTAATAGCCAGCTAGGAATGATGGTTCAAAATTTAGTATACAAAAACGTAAATAGCATAGGTGACCTTGTTTTCTGCCCGCAGCCACCCAAGTTTTTTGAGAGCTGGTGTGATATGGTCATATTTTCCTATTCCTCCCAGGGAAACTCGAGCTGCAAAATTAATAAACTTCTGTAGTCTATTTATCTGAGTCTTAGTGGTAGCTCCCCAAACAGTTGTGCAGTAATTAATGTGATTTAGGACTAGAGATTCAACAACCGTTATTCGAGTGGTGGTCACAAAACTGCCTTTTATATATGATAAGTTTAGTGCTCCTGTAACCTTTTTGAATACTTTATCTATATGGGAATCAAATAACATGTAGCTATCAAAGTGAATTCCTAGATTTTTTACTGTTTTGTTAGGTGTAATGATATTGCCGCAAAAATTAATTGTTGTTTTCTGGAATTTGTGCTATATGGTACCTTGCACCAGTAAACATGCATTGTGTTTTACTTTCGGTAATTAATAGCTCAATTTCTTGAAAATAGGTTTTAATTTTTGACAGGGTGTATTCTGCTCTTAAAGTTAGCTCGGGAGATTATTAATAATACCACTAAGGAGAAGTTGAGTGTCATCTGCATATTGTACACCTAGACAGTCAGAAATGAAACAAGATAGATAATTTACGTATATGGAGAAGAGGAGAGGACCAATTACTGATCCCTGGAACACCAAATGATACATTGTTGGAGTAATAATAATAATAACAATAATAATAATAATAATAATAATAGTAATGATAATAATAATCATCATCATCATTATCATCGCCATAACAATAAAAACAATATAATAATAATAATAATAATAATAATAATAATAATAATAATAATAATAATAATAATTACAGTACAGTGTTGCAATCATTGTTACAAGAACGCAACATTATGCTGTTCATATGAAAGCACAATAAATTACATTTTAAATAACAAACAAATTTTAGCTGTCGTGATCTTGAAATCCTTTGAACTTTAGAACGAATTTATGGTTGCTTTGAAGAGGGCTAAATCACACACACACGAGCACGCGCGCGTGCACATACACATACACGCACTTTTTTAAATTCCTTCTTGGTTTTGACAGCGGACAGAGAGCGATAAAGGTGTTTCTTGAAGCAGAGGTCATGGTATGAAGCTTCGCAAGAAATCTTTGCAGAATGTACGGAAGCTCTCTTTTTATTTGTTTTAGTGGAAGAATAATTGATGACTGGAATTCGCTGTCAGGCAACCGTTTATTGCAAAATACATGCATTGTTCTAAGGAAAGATATGAGCGTTAGTGAGTAAAAAAAAAAATGCAACCGACCAGGAGACGGAGTAATGAGCATAGAGCTCTTTCCCGTGAGCACAATTAGTTGAATACAATCAAGCTAAAACACACAAATGCTCACACACACACATATAAGCAAGAGCCCACACCGCTGGCACAATATCAAAGCGTTATTATTTTGTTTGCTGAGAACGTTCACAGAATGTGAGATATAAAGAAACGACAAAAATAATACAACATAAAAGACGAACAAAAGTCACATCCTTTTTAAAATGCATCAATATGAGCCAGCAACAGAAACTAAATGAACAACAGTTATATTTATTCTAATATGCCAGCGTTTATATCCATTTATTGATGCTGCCGACAGTATAATCACAGCTTTGTATGTATGTATACATATATGTATGCATATGTATGTATGTATGTATGTGTGAACGTGTGTATGTATATATATATATATATATATATATATATATATATATATATATATATATATATATATATATGTGTGTGTGTGTGTGTGTGTGTGTGTGTGTGTGTGTGTGTGTGTGTGTGTGTGTGTGCTTGCGGGAATTTATGTACCGGGAATGTGTGCATACGGATATGTATGAGTAATATCTCCTACAGTAGCTGGTAGATCAGCCCCTGGTACCCACCCAGCAGGTCCCCAATTCAGCATCTCAATTAAATTAATATACACTTTATCTTCAAAAGTTGTATAGGAAAAGGAGAAAGCATACTTAAGGCTCCTGCGTGGTAGCCACAGTCAACTAGAAAGGCTCAGAGAGTACATCATATATGGGATGTGACTGCGGTCAGTGTTGGAGCCAATGCATCACAGTTACACTTTGATAAAGAGAATTTTATTTTATGATGCAGGTCACATGGAATGAATATAAGTAAATAGGTTAAAAACATATAAATAAATGAACGAATGTATATATAAATGAAATATATAAACAAATAAATAAACATATAAACATATTTTAAAATGAGTAGATAGTATATATATATATATATTATATATATATATATATATATATATATATATATATATATATATATATATCTGTCTATCTCTTTATCTATCTATATATATATATATATATATATATATATATATATATATATATATATATATATATATATATATTTCCAGGAGATAAATAATTCCTTGCAATAAATGTATTGGAGAGAGAGAGAGAGAGAGAGAGAGAGAGAGAGAGAGAGAGAGAGAGAGAGAGAGAGAGAGAGAGAGAGAGAGAGAGAGAGAATAATAACCACTAACTCAACAAAACCATTTCCTCAGCGCAATAAATCGTGTGGAGTTGTAGATCCTTTGCAAACAATATAGTCTTTGTTTACAGTACAGCACAAAACAGAGCAAAGACAATAACACAGGATGCAAGATAGTGCTAATCTCGGGAGCTAATCCTTTCCACCCATAATCTCCTTGTTTTGTTTTCATGAGGATTAACAATGGATCTAGAAATTAGAATTCGTCTCATTAGTCTGGTCTGGTAATAAATGAATTAATAATAATAATAATAATAATAATAATAATAATAATAATAATAATAATATAAAAATAATAATGATAATGAATATACTACTACTACTAGTACTACTACTACTACTACTACTACTAATAATAATAATAATAATAATAATAATAATAATAATAATGTTAAGGAATATACTACTACTACTACTACTGCTACTACTACTACTATTACTACTACTACTACTGTTACTAATAATTATAATAATAATGTTAAGGAATATACTACTACTGCTACTACTACTACTATTACTAATAATAATAATAATAACAATAATAATAATAATAATAATGATTATAATACTGACAATAGAAATCTGTTTTAGCAAAACAACTAAGAAAAGTGAGAGAAGAGAGAGAGAGAGAGAGAGAGAGAGAGAGAGAGAGAGAGAGAGAGAGAGAGAGAGAGAGAGAGAGAGAGAGAGAGAGAATACAAAGGACGATTTTCTTAAATTCATTTTGGTAAGGCCATTGCAATATTGCCAACCAGATGTTGTTACCTAAACTTATGACATCTGATCTCGCATTTTCAAAATTAAGTATTTATTTTCTTTATTACTGGAACGAATTCGGATTAAATTTAGAGAAAATTGGATGAAACGAGCTCTGTTTCCTCATATGCAAGAAAGATTTGTTTGTATTGCTGCTCTCCGTGTCATTATTAATCTTCATAAAAGAAGTGGACAAAGGATGGAGCAATAGGGAATT
Source organism: Halocaridina rubra (assembly GCA_037179515.1). Lineage (NCBI taxonomy): Eukaryota > Metazoa > Arthropoda > Malacostraca > Decapoda > Atyidae > Halocaridina > Halocaridina rubra. The sequence continues at coordinate 34,726 of JAXCGZ010007631.1, forward strand.
AAGGCTGACTGCCCTTTCTAACACCCCGCGGTGAGCTCGATAACAGATCTCTCACTTCCCGAGTCGAGTGATCTAATCACTGCGCTACCGCGGTATAATCAGTAATTGCATTAGCTCTTGATCTCTGAACCCCAAAATCAATATAGTTCCTCTTCTGCCTCGAGGCAACTGTTGTTGATGAAAAATTTGAGGCAGATGCTGCTACTCAGGATTACAAGCCAGCTTAACTCTCTTCCGGAGCAAAGTTCGGCTCAGTGGAAATGGCTGGTGTCAGGGAGGCCATCCAACCATTAAACCTTGAGCTAAAACCAACTATTATACTCCAAGTGGTCAGTAAGAAACAGTGACCCCACATTAAAATGAGAAAATCTGGCGATAAAGAAGTTGCGAATGACAGCATACTATAGAGTTCAATCACACATTCATATGGAGACCGCGGAAGCGTAGTGGTTACAGCAATCGACTTGGGAGGTGAGAAACCCTCGATCGAGCCAATGTTGAGCGTTGGAAAAGGCATCCAGGTTTAATTCCCTTGCTCTAACCTGTCAGTGCCTACCTCCATGTTAGGGATTAATAGTGACTTATAAAACGTTAAAAATCACACAATCATCTTTTCCGGTTTTACGTCACGGACTCCCTTTTCAACCAAGGGCTAGGAAGGTTGCCTTCTTGCGAAGGACTTGCTTTGGCAGCTGTAATCGTTACCCTGAGTGCATGTCCTTGCTAACCTCAGACCGTGACGGGGCGCGAACCCTCGACCTGACGCCTCAGAGTCGCGGACGCTACCGCTTGAGCCACGGTGACAACAGTCACACAATCATCTATGAATGAATATCAGATGCTTGGGCGATTTTCATTACAAGTGAGGGACTGATCATCTTTACTAGTGGAAACCGGAAGAGATCATCTTTACTTGTGTATCCTGGGAGAGATTATCTCTACTCGATCCATCTGGATACATACCTGGATACATAACACAACTTGCATCATCAAATATTCAGTGTTGCTTCTTCATATATTCAGTATTGCATCCTCATATATTCAGTGTCGCATCCTCATATATACAGAATCGGAAGCACATAAAACCAAATTTATATACAGGTGAAAACTACGAAAACAATACTCAAAATAGAACACTAAATAGCTACAGGTAAATAATAGAACACTAAATAGCTACAGGTAAATAGGTAGATTTCATTTAGAGAGGTAAGAGTTCGATTTCCCTATTGACGACATAACAATAGCATAAATATAAGATAAGAGAACGCTCTAAAGAGGAAAAAATCGCAAGCACTTGTGATGGTTTCGCCAAGACCCAAAGACCTAACAGATTAATGGTGTGTGTGTGTGTGTGTGTGTGTGTGTGTGTGTGTGTGTGTGTGTGTGTGAGTGTGTGTGTGTCATTACCAAATTGATTACCTAATTGTGTTTACGGGAAAGAGCCCAAAGCTCGTATCTTCCCGTCTCCTGATCGGTTCCATTTTATACTTAGTCATACTTATCATACCTGTCCTTAAAACTATGGATTGAGATAGCATTAACTACCTCCTCGCTTAGCCAATTCCAATTATCAACTACTCTTACACTGAAAAAGTATTTCCTTACATCCTGCAAAGAAGTTTTCTTACGAAGCTTCAAACTATGACCTCTAGTTCTAGAGCCAGCCATATCAAAATATCGATCCCTATCCACTCTATCATAACCATGAAGGAATTTAAAGACTGTCACCATATCCCCCCTCACTCTTCTAGCTTCGAGTGATGGTAAGTCTAATTCCCTCAGCCTCTCATCATAATTGAGATTGCGTATTTCTGGCACCAGTTTCGTGGCATGTCTTTGAACTTTTTCAAGCTTAGCTATGTGCTTTTTCAAGTGCGGATTCCAAAAGGGGGCTGCATATTCGAGTTTTGGCCTCACATAGGTTACATAAATATTTCTCAACATTTCCTTGTCCATGTGCCTGAAGGCTACCCTTACATTTGATAAGAATGCATATGCTGCCCTTACTATGCCATTTATATGTATTTCTGGAGACAAATCTGCAAGTATGTTTACTCCTAGATCTCTCTCATTTTCTGTCTCTTGAAGTTGTACTCCAGCCACCGAGTAGTCAAGCTTGGGCCTTCTTGCACTTGTACCCATTCTCATTACCTTACATTTTGAAGTATTGAATTTCATTAGCCACTTTTCTGACCACTCATGCAGATTATTTAGATCCTCCTGAAGTTCTCTACCATTGTTCTCGTTTCCTACTTTCTTCACAATCTTTGCATCATCTGCAAACATATTCATGAATGAATTTACAGACTCTGGTAGGTCATTTACATATACAAGGAACAAAAGTACCCCTAAAACTGAACCCTGTGGAACTCCACTACTAACTCTTCTCCATTCAGACACTGAGTGTCTTACTCTAACCCTCTGTTCCCTTCCATCTAAGTAAGTTTTTATCCATTCCAAAACATTTCCACCTATTCTAGCCATTGATTGCAGCTTCCTAATAAGTCTCCCATGTGGAACAGTGTCAAACGCTTTCTGGAAGTCTAGGAATATGCAATCTGCCCAGCCCTCTCTTTCCTGTAAGATTTGGCTTACCTCATCATAAAATTCTAATAAGTTTGTTACTGTTGATCTACCTTCTCTGAAGCCATGTTGCCTCACTGACAAAAAGTTGAAGGATTCCAAGTGAAGAGAGATATGTTTCCTTAGTAGTTTTTCCATAACTTTGCAAACTATGCTGGTCAAGGAAACTGGTCTATAGTGTGTGAGTGTGTG
>JAXCGZ010007631.1:42500-47500 GCA_037179515.1 Halocaridina rubra
TAAGTCTCCCATGTGGAACAGTGTCAAATGCTTTCTGGAAGTCTAGGAATATGCAATCTGCCCAGCCCTCTCTTTCCTGTAAGATTTGGCTTACCTCATCATAAAATTCTAATAAGTTTGTTACTGTTGATCTACCTTCTCTGAAGCCATGTTGCCTCACTGACAAAAAGTTGAAGGATTCCAAGTGAAGAGAGATATGTTTCCTTAGTAGTTTCTCCATAACTTTGCAAACTATGCTGGTCAAGGAAACTGGTCTATAGTTCAGAGCCGTATCCCTCCTTCCCTTTTTGAAGATAGGTATCACATTTGCTTGTTTCCAGCATCTTGGAATCTCCCCCGACTCCAGTGACTCCTTAAATATGATACTTAGTGCCACTGATATTGTGTTTGCGCATTTTTTAAGCACATGAGGGGATATGTCATCAGGACCTGTAGCTTTATGAACATCTAAATCCCTCAGCGCTTTGCATACCTCTGTGGCTGTAAGGTTGATGTTCTCTAATACCGGCCCTTGAGCTTCTATCACTGCAATCTGAGGGGGTGGGGTATTTTCTACTGTAAATACTGACTGAAATTCCTTGTTCAATTCTTTGCAGATCTCTTCATCCGTCTCAGTGATGCTTCCATCCGCTCTCTTTAGCCTTAAAACCTGTTCTTTTACCTTCAGTTTTCCTCTGATAAAGCTGTGGAAAAGCTTGGGATTTTCTTTAGCCTTCCTGGTGATGTCCCTCTCATAGTCTCTCTCTGCCTCTCTCCTTTTACTTAGGTAGTCATTTCTTGCTCTTTTGTAGGTTTGCCAGGCATTTATGTTTTTTCTCCTCCTATACCTTTTCCAGCATTTGTCTCTCCACTCCTTAGCTCTTTTACACCCATTATCGAACCATTTCTCTCTGGCATGAATTACACCTACTTTGGTGACAGGTATGCAGCAATCTACTATCTTCCCATATTTCTCACAAAAGATGTCATACATTTCTTGTACAGATTTGTTGTAAAATAAGGTTCTCCAGTCAATAACTGCAAAAAGCTCATTCATTTTGATGTAATCTCCTTTCCGATAGTTCCTCCTCATGTCCTCAGTGCCTCTACTCTCAGGAAGAATATCTTCAATGATATACTCCATCAACAACACACAGTGGTCACTCTTTCCAATTGGTGGTTCATACTCAATTTTTTCAATATCCAACACATTATCTGTGAACACTAGATCAAGTAGTGATGGCTCATCCCCACCCCTGGCCCTTGTTGGTTCCATTACATGTTGGTGTAGGAAATTCCCTTGTACGCAATCTAGGAATCTTGCCCCGAATGAGTCCTCACCACTGTGATGGTCAAGATTTATCCAATCTATCTCTTTATGATTAAAGTCTCCCATAATCAAAATCCTACATTTTTTTCCCGTGCCATGTTAACAACTGAGTTTATGACTTCAATAGTACCTATATGACTTTCCTCATAAACTTCAAGCCTATTTTGGTTCCTTGGTGGGTTGTATACAACAGTTATTATAATGCTCTCTGACCCAGTATTTATGCGAGCAACAAGAAATTCCTTGAACTCACTTTCTATAGCCAAGTTTATTTCTTCGACTTGAATCCTTTCACTTATGAGCAGTGCTATCCCTCCACCAGTCCTCTCAGATCTTTCAACCCTTAGTATTCTGAAACCCTTAGGAAAAACTGTGACACTGTTTATGTCCTCACTCAACTTAGTCTCTGTAATTGCTACTATATCTGCCTTACTGTTGTGAATCCTATCTTTTAATTCTACTGCCTTACCAGCTAATCCATCAGCATTTGTGTATAACAATCTTAATGAGGCCCCATCCCCTGATCTTCTGTCATTATCTTCTTTATCTCCCCTTTGTCTGGAAGAACTCTGTAATGAAAATTTTTCCTCTCTTCTTCATTTCTTTCATCATTTAACCTTCTTGCCTCTTGCAACAAGTTTTTGATCTTTCCCATCTCTTCCTGTGTTCTGTATTGTCTAATGAACACTTCTTTGAATTCTTGAAGGTCTTTTAGACTTTTTTTTTCTCAACAATATTTCCCTACATGTTTCCCCTCTCTCAAAGGTTACTTTTGTTGGTCTCGGCTTTCCTTCCCTCGAATATTTACCTAGTTGGTGTATGTTTACAATATCCTCAGGACCACATACTACTCCAAGCTTTCTTATCAGGTTTACAACCCTAGCTTTATTTTCTTCAAGTCTCCCCTGCCATGTTGGCTCCTGGGACTCGCTTATGCCTGAGATTACCACTGTCTTCTCCTTATCAAGTGCCTATCTGATGAGTGGGTTTGTATGTATGTATGTTTCCATGTGTGTACGTAACTATATAAGACTGTATGCATGCATATACGTAGGTATGCAAGCAAGTATGCATGTACGTCTGTACATATGTATGTGTATGTATATACGTAATATGTACACGTCTATGTAAGAAAACACATATGTACATATAAATCTACTTACATAAGAATGCATAGTTAAACACCACATGAAGAATCAAAATTATAAGAGTAATAATAATAATAATAATAATAATAATAATAATAATAATAACAATAATAATAATAATAATAATTAAAATAATAATAATAAATATAATTATTATTATCATAATCATCATCATCATCATTATTATAATCTATCTAGTAACGAGGGCCATGAATCCCTTAAGGTGGCGGCCGAGTCAGAGCAAACACATTGACACTTTGCAGGAGAAAAATACGAATATATTAATAATAATAATAATAATAATAATAATAATAATATTAATAATACAAATAATAATAATAATAATAATAATTCAATCATTCTATCATTCTATACGCCATATCAGTAGGGTGACCAAACCGTTACAAAAGAAATAAAGCAGCAGAGGATTCCTACACACCCTTCCCCACACTCCCTTTTTGTCGGTTATTTTCTGGCAATGGAAAACACGTTTCCCTATCCCTCTTAGTCGCTTTTTAAAACACACTGGGAGTACGAGGGTGGGATTCTTTATCACCCTTCGGCAGGGATATCATTAGGATTCGCTTCCTACAATACGAAGGGGAAGAAACCCACTCGACATTCTTTGTACCCAATCGCCAGGCACAAAAGTCTCTTTACGACTTGCAGAGCATACCTGGGTTACATTCTTGTTCATCCACCACTTAAATGACAAGGATTATTAACGAAAATAATTAGGAAGAAGAAGAAGAAGAAGAAGAAGAAGAAGAAGAAGAAGAAAATTACTGCATGAATATAAATGGTAACAATGATCTAAATGTCACTTTGAATTCTATAACAACACAAACAAACAAAAAAACAAACAAACACCTGCTTAAAACTTCATTCACTAAACCTCAAACAATGAATTAGTGCCCAAAGGTCGCGATGACGATAAATGTAATTTGTATAATTCATTATCAAAAACATCCAACACCTACGTCAAAAAGTTCATTCAGTAGCTTAAAACAATTAATTATTGCCAGAGGTCATCATGACCTGTGAATGCATTCCATAATAACATATACTACGCCTTCTGCATGAAAACTATCAATGCAGCTGAACATGAAACGGAATCATTCATGATACACAAATAGATGAAAAACATAATTTAATTCTGTCAGGAAAAAAAAAATTTGCTATTAATATTCCACAATGGATATGAGTCACGTCAAAATGCTTGTTTTGTGTGTGTGTGTGTGTGTGTGTGTGTGTGTGTGTGTGTGTGTGTGTGTGTGTGTGTGTGTGTGTGTGTGTGTGTGTGTGTGTGTGCTTAACTTATTGTGCTTACGGGAAAGAGACCTATGCTCGTAACTCCCCTTCTACTGATCGGTTTCATTTTTTACTCTATGATAATGATCATATTTGTCCTTTAAACTAATAATGCACTTAGCACTAACTACTTCCTCGATTAACGATTCTTAAACTAAAATTGTACTTCCTTACATCCTGCAAAGAAATTTTCTTACAATGCTTCAAACTATGACCTCTAGTTCTAGTCTAGAGCCACCCACATCATAATATCGCTTCCAGTCCACTGCCAAAACCTTGTCTGTTTGTATGTATGTGTGTGAAGGCTCATTAACTCAAGAGCTGCGAGAATGGTAAGTCTGCCCATATGCGAAGTTACTATTTCCCTTACATACACCTGAAGGTGCATGCCCTAAACCTACTGATTTTACAGAGGTTACCTACCACAGGAGGGACGCCATTACCATCAAGTTTTTGCCTCCGTATAGCACTAGAGATAAGATACTAAACAAAGACATCATATGGGGAGATGAGCTCGAGACCTGCGTGTAGGAAGCAAAGCGTCATACCAACTGAGCTAGCGTGGGTGGTAACAACACTATTACTATCTGGATATTTGCGCGCAAATACACTAACATACAATGATTGTTAGTATTTCTGTACTTGATAAGGCATGTGTGAGTTTAATTCAACTAATATTCTCAGAAAATAGAGTAAAGCTGTTGAGTGGAAGATCCTACACAAAAAAGTTGAAGATTTCAAGGAAACGTAGACCAAAGAAAACAAATCTAGATATTAAACGCGGGAAAGTGACGGTGGGGTCGAAAGGTGGCTTGTCACTTCCAAAGTCGGGTACTCTAACCACGGCTCTACCACAGTCCCAGTGAATTGGAGACTAATAACTGTTTTCAGACTGATTTTTACGTTGTTATGGGTAAACTGAAGACTAATGATGGTGTTAAAATCAGCTTGAAAACAATAGTGAAGTTGCATGTAAAAACTATTTATGCTTTCTATCATTTGAAGAACAATATTATGTTATATTTCGTTGCATATCACATGAGGTTATCTTTTTTTTTTCCCAGAATTAAGTTGTTTCCTGACGACGAAGCCCAGAAAAGAGGTTAACTTTTTTTGAATCAACAATACACAATTAATTAAATGACTCCTGCATCGATCAGTAGTGATAAGGAAGCTATAAACAACAATGATAATTACGTGAATAAAGGTACAAAGAAGAAAAAAAGAAGGAA
>JAXCGZ010007631.1:67500-70000 GCA_037179515.1 Halocaridina rubra
AAATATATTAATTTATGCAACATTCAGCAAATCATTTGCACGAGCAAATTTTTAGATAATCAATAGAGATCAGAGGTCCTGATATCAGTACCAGTGTACCCCTACCTCCCCCCTCTCCCCCTCAAAATCCAATTCTCGGTTCTATTATCCCTTTTTCAGATCCTCTTGGTCTTATTGGGATAAGCTGACATCAGAACATGAACGGCAGCAAGCAAAAATGGGTGTTATTTATTTATACATTTCATTTTGTATTTATTTGTTTATCTATTGATTTATTTGCCTCGCTGTCTTTTAGTGTGTGTGTGTGTGTGTTGTGTGTGTGTGTGTGTGTGTGTGTGTGTGTGTGTGTGTGTGTGTGTGTGAGAGAGAGAGAGGAAACTGAGGCTTTCCAATTAAGTATGCATACACGTCAATGCAACATGTGAATGCGTTATAAAAGGCACAGTAACTGTAGTTATTATATTTCTTACTGGCAGGAAATGGAAGACTTATTGTACGACAGATGGCTGAACACTTAAGCATGAGTTCAAGTAGATGATAATATTTCAATGAAAGATCAATTATTTTTAACGTCTATAAGTGCCATGTACATTAATATTCTTTATATTCAAAGCATTCCTATATAAAACGTGAGAGTTCCCTATTACCAAAAAGAATATTTTTACTTTCTCTTCTTGAAAGCTTATAAGAAGACGTTAGCTATAAAGTTATTTACGAGAGGAAACTACGTCTTTACGAGGCCTCTTCACACATTAAGTGTAAATATAATAATAGTGATACACATCTCTGCTGTTGTATTTTGGAATTTAACATTTTTAAAACAGAGGCACATCTTCCCGTGTCACAATGAGTCCTCTTTCGAATGGGGGAGGATACAGGCATGTTGGAGCTGGGGGACTAAGGTTGGATGCCCTTCCTGCCACCCCGGAGTGGATCCGAACCCGCGATAGTCTCTTCCCGACTCAGCGATCTACTCAATAAATATAATATAGGGCTTAGCTTTGCAAGATATGTAAGAATAACGAGATGAACTATGCCTGTAGGACCCCATGGCAAGTTAAGATGGGTGAAATGGGGAGAACTGTCTATCTGGTGAATGGTTGTGCGTTTTAACTTGGCCACCGCTTTACAGCAAGGAGTTATTGCAGTCATGATGTATGTATATGTATGTGTGTATGTATGTATGTAGAATTAATCACATATTGACATACTAGAGGGAAAATAACCACTGCTCGACTAAAAAAAAGAAAAAAAAGAAAAATATACATAGCATACAATTCTTATATTAAAAATCTTATATGAATGGGGCTAAAAATTATAATATATGTGAATTAAATCATACACTAAGCATAGAAATGGATAAATGCTAATTACTTAAGTAGGGCTGTACAGTCCATGGTACATTATGAAAATCTATTGCTCTGGAACCCATACTAGGAAAATTAACCGGTAGCAATAGGTTAGTTTTTTTTTAAGGTTAGATCATCGTATGACTATATGTGAAATTTCCTGTTACCTTGAGAACCACATGGGTACGATTGCAATATGGCCCCGCCAGCTGATGTCATTAGAGTCTGCTTGTAGTTCGGTAAACATGATACTTGCAGATGTTGTCAACATGATGCATGTATATAAAAATGATACATCTTTCACATATACATAAGCACAAAAACATAAACACTTACACACTTACACAAACACCCACTCGAAGATTTCATTTACAGCATATTAATATGTTAACATTATTCTGAATTTGTGGGTGTGGCCGGGTGGTAACGCACGCGGCTTTGATTCGTCAGGTCGTCGGTTCGAGACCCGCCACGGTCTGAGGTTAGAAAGGGCATTCACTCAGGGTAACATTCGAACTACCAAAACCAAAGTCCTCAGAAAAAATGCACCGTCCTAGCCATCAATAAAATGGGAGTCCGTGACGTAAATCCTGATCGCCATTATCATCGTTAACATTATTTTGAATTTGCTTGCTGTATGCCTTGATGCCGGAATTTGTATAGAATATTCCCAAAGGGCAATGCTCCATTTTGGCAGAGGACAGCAACATGCGCATAAAGCATGAAAGAGTTACATGCCAAACTTACACGCTCTAGCAAATAATAGACCCTCATGCTCCGGAGAATTAAATGAGAGATGGGAGGGGGGGAGGGGCAAAAAAGCGCCAGACAAGGAGAAAAGATGGCATACATATAAATGGGAGGAAGATATGAATGAGAAAAAAAAATAATGAGAAAATATTTTTCTTTTATTTATAAATTTATCTATATTGGGAATAAGATATGAATACAGAGACGGGGAAACGTTTTCTTATCTTCCATTATTTATTTATTTATTTAATTATCTATTTGCTTACTTATTGCTTTCTTTTTTTCTCTCTCTTTCTTTCTTTCTTTATATATATATATATATATAATATATATATATATATATATATATATATATATATATATATATATATATATATATATATTTATTTATTTATTTTTAT
>JAXCGZ010007631.1:85000-117500 GCA_037179515.1 Halocaridina rubra
AAGTATTGAATTTCATTAGCCACTTTTTTGACCACTCATGCAGATTATTTAGATCCTCCTGAAGTTCTCTACCATTGTTCTCGTTTTTTACTTTCTTCACAATCTTTGCATCATCTGCAAACATATTCATGAATGAATTTACAGACTCTGGTAGGTCATTTACATATACAAGGAACAAAAGTGGCCCTAAAACTGAACCCTGTGGAACTCCACTACTAACTCTTCTCCATTCAGACACTGAGTGTCTTACTCTAACCCTCTGTTCCCTTCCTTCTAAGTAAGTTTTATCCATTCCAAAACATTTCCACCTACTCTAGCCATTGATTGCAGCTTCCTAATAAGTCTCCCATGTGGAACAGTGTCAAACGCTTTCTGGAAGTCTAGGAATATGCAATCTGCCCAGCCCTCTCTTTCCTGTAAGATTTGGCTTACCTCATCATAAAATTCTAATAAGTTTGTTACTGTTGATCTACCTTCTCTGAAGCCATGTTGCCTCACTGACAAAAAGTTGAAGGATTCCAAGTGAAGAGAGATATGTTTCCTTAGTAGTTTCTCCATAACTTTGCAAACTATGCAAACTATGCTGTGATTACCTAATTGTGATTACCTAATTGTGTTTACGGGAAAGAGCCCAAAGCTCGTATCTTCCCGTCTCCTGATCGGTTCCATTTTTAGACTTAGTGATACTTATCATACCTGTCCTTAAAACTATGGATTGAGATAGCATTAACTACCTCCTCGCTTAGCGAATTCCAATTATCAACTACTCTTACACTGAAAAAGTATTTCCTTACATCCTGCAAACAAGTTTTCTTCCGAAGCTTCAAACTATGACCTCTTGTTCTAGAGCCAGCCATATCGAAATATCGATCCCTATCCACTCTATCATAACCATGAAGGAATTTAAAGACTGTCACCATATCCCCCCTTACTCTTCTAGCTTCAAGTGATGGCAAGTCTAATTCCCTCAGCCTCTCATCATAACCGAGATTGCGTATTTCTGGCACCAGTTTCGTGGCATGTCTTTGAACTTTTTCAAGCTTAGCTATGTGCTTTTTCAAGTGCGGATTCCAAAAGGGGGCTGCATATTCGAGTTTTGGCCTCACATAGGTTACATAAATATTTCTCAACATTTCCTTGTCCATGTGCCTGAAGGCTACCCTTACGTTTGATAAGAATGCATATGCTGCCCTTACTACGCCATTTATATGTATTTCTGGAGACAAATCTGCCAGTATGTTTACTCCTAGATCTCTCTCATTTTCTGTCTCTTGAAGTTGTACTCCAGCCACCGAGTAGTCAAGCTTGGGCCTTCTTGCACTTGTACCCATTCTCATTACCTTACATTTTGAGGTATTGAATTTCATTAGCCACTTTTCTGACCACTCATGCAGATTATTTAGATCCTCCTGAAGTTCTCTACCATTGTTCTCGTTTTTTACTTTCTTCACAATCTTTGCATCATCTGCAAACATATTCATGAATGAATTTACAGACTCTGGTAGGTCATTTACATATACAAGGAACAAAAGTGGCCCTAAAACTGAACCCTGTGGAACTCCACTACTAACTCTTCTCCATTCAGACACTGAGTGTCTTACTCTAACCCTCTGTTCCCTTCCTTCTAAGTAAGTTTTTATCCATTCCAAGACATTTCCACCTATTCTAGCCATTGATTGCAGCTTCCTAATAAGTCTCCCATGTGGAACAGTGTCAAACGCTTTCTGGAAGTCTAGGAATATGCAATCTGCCCAGCCCTCTCTTTCCTGTAAGATTTGGCTTACCTCATCATAAAATTCTAATAAGTTTGTTACTGTTGATCTTCCTTCTCTGAAGCCATGTTGCCTCACTGACAAAAAGTTGAAGGATTCCAAGTGAAGAGAGATATGTTTCCTTAGTAGTTTCTCCATAAGTTTGCAAACTATGCTGGTCAAGGAAACTGGTCTATAGTTCAGAGCCGTATCCCTCCTTCCCTTTTTGAAGATAGGTATCACATTTGCTTGTTTCCAGCATCTTGGAATCTCCCCCGACTCCAGTGACTCCTTAAATATGATACTTAGTGCCACTGATATTGTGTTTGCGCATTTTTTAAGCACATGAGGGGATATGTCATCAGGACCTGTAGCTTTATGAACATCTAAATCCATCAGCGCTTTGCATACCTCTGTGGCTGTAAGGTTGATGTTCTCTAGTACCGGCCCTTGAGCTTCTATCACTGCAATCTGAGGGGGTGGGGTATTTTCTACTGTAAATACTGACTGAAACTCCTTGTTCAATTCTTTGCAGATCTCTTCGTCCGTCTCAGTGATGCTTCCATCCTCTCTCTTTAGCCTTAAAACCTGTTCTTTTACCTTCAGTTTTCCTCTGATAAAGCTGTGGAAAAGCTTGGGATTTTCTTTAGCCTTCCTGGTGATGTCCCTCTCATAATCTCTCTCTGCCTCTCTCCTTTTACTTAGGTAGTCATTTCTTGCTCTTTTGTAGGTTTGCCAGGCATTTATGTTTTTTCTCCTCCTATACCTTTTCCAGCATTTGTCTCTCCACTCCTTAGCTCTTTTACACCCATTATCGAACCATTTCTCTCTGGCATGAATTACACCTACTTTGGTGACAGGTATGCAGCAATCTACTATCTTCCCATATTTCTCACAAAAGATGTCATACATTTCTTGTACAGATTTGTTGTAAAATAAGGTTCTCCAGTCAATAACTGCAAAAAGCTCATTTATTTTGATGTAATCTCCTTTCGGATAGTTCCTCCTCATGTCCTCAGTGCCTCTACTCTCAGGAAGAATGTCTTCAATGATATACTCCATCAACAACACACAGTGGTCACTCTTTCCAATTGGTGGTTCATACTCAATATTTTCAATATCCAACACATTATCTGTGTGTGTGTGTGTGTGTGTGTGTGTGTGTGTGTGTGTGTGTGTGTGTGTGTGTGTGTGTGTGTGTGTGTGTGTGTGTGTGTGTGTGTGTGTGTGTAAGGAACTACACAACACAATAAATCAATCTGTAATCACTATAAATATTCATGAAATTATTCAATATTTTTTCACTGAAACATCTGCGTACATATTATAATCAGCTAAAAAGAGCAAACAAAAAGTATTGTTTTTTTGTTGCTAAGTTAATTCCTTGTATAACACGTAAATAAAATTATTAGCGCCACATATTAATTGCAAATTAATCAATATATCAATGATGATGAAATCCATAATTAACTTGTACTTAAAGGCTTAGCAACATAATGAATGCAGTTCTCATTAATTTATATGCTAGATTAATTTCATTAGCAATTATTATGAGAATTAGCAATACAAACGAGAAAATTTTCATCAATTTATTGCAACCTGAACTCTTAGTTAACATATAATTAAAAAGATTCAAAACATAACCTATAGCTTCTTCACAATTATGTTGAAGGGTACAACCACACTAAACGCGATTTGCTAGGAAGGAAGGCGATAACATACGCATCCAGTCTGGCCACTTCCATTAGATGACACCTATTAGTTCTTCCCGCTTATCCGTTAGTCAAAGCGCTACCCTTTACCCTCGTGTTCAGTGTGGCCGTACCCTGATAGGTATGTGATAACAGAATACTTTTGCAGGTAATGATTTTCTAGCCCTCAAGCCAGGCTCTAGCCTCTTCTTCTGTGATGAGACCAGATTCAAAAGCCTTTTGGGCGAAGTTTGCTGTTGTTTTACCAACGACACCTGATCTGCTGCGAGTCAGTGCTGTGGAAAAAAAAAAACGATATAAAAATGGTAGACAAAAGGTTTTCTAAGTTGAACTCAGAGCAACAATTTCAGGAGGAAAATATTTATAATCTTTACACGTTATATTTACATATTTACCAAAAACATTTGTATATGGTTCACTTATTTCTACAGTATATATTTTCTTATTTATTTTAGCAATATATCTAAATACCGAAAGAAGTAAAATAAACTACGTATATTTTTTTTCAGTAACTGCTTTTAGCATGCTTATATATATATATATATATATATATATATATATATATATATATATATATATATATATATATATATATATATATATATATATATATATATATATATATATATATATATATATATATATATATATATATATATATATATATATATATATATATATATATATATATATATTATTTATACATAATGACAAACTATAGGAAATAAGCAAGAGCAACAGAACCTATAATTCATATTTATACTAGACACTTTATACAAATTTTAGTTATTCATACAGCATTTCAACGATAATTTCCATTTACTGAAGATCCGATTTCATAATATTATTATCGCTAATTAAGTACATATCTGACTTATCCACATAATCTTACTACACCGTAAACATTAATCAAATATGTACTACATAATTACATTACATCCGGCACGGTTTAATATTAATATTTATAAAGAACGTGTATTTTCTTCCTGCAAAGACTCTAGGTATATTGCTTTGATCCTGACAACCCACCTTATAAGGGGGAATATGTCTCTTGTATATAGATGGGGCATATTTATAAAGAACTTTTTAAAATGCATTCACAAGCTCACCTTCTCCTCGAATGGGTGTCCATCCAGGACACCACATGCGGCCTTGGAAGTAGAGTTGGAAGCGCCTGATTTTGGGCCGCACGCTGTAGTTGCACTCATGCCCCAAGAATTCCAAGTCATCCGTGTCCCAGAGACTGTTCAGGAAGTTCACGTTTTTGGTGCTATAGCATACGGCCTACTTCTCTATCCGTAGTCTACAGTACCCTAACCTAATCTAACCTAACCTAACCTAACGTAACCAAATCTTACTTCCAAAATAATATTTATTTTGCTGTGGCAGCTGCCATTAAACATTTCCTATATATACTCGCCCATCTCACTCTCTTGGTTAGGTAAGTTACGTTCAGTTAGGTTAGCTTTGGTTAGATAAGGCTAGGCTTCGTCAGGTAAGGTTAGGGTACAATAGACTACAAATAAGTAAACTGTACACTATAATAACACTCGTCTGTATAGTCTTCAATACTGTATCCCTGAAGTTTTCAATGCATTAATAGACTGGATTTAAAATTAAAATAATTAAGTGCATAAATAAATAAATAATCAAGAAAATATATGAATAAATAGACATATAAATGAATAAATAAATACATAAAGATTATTGCATGATTATGAGTGAAGTGCAACTACCTGGTCTTGCAACCAATATATACGAGAGTCAGCTCGAAGAAGAAGAAGAAAAAGAAGAAGAAGAAAAAGAAAAAGAAGAAGAAGAAGAAGAAGAAGAAGAAGAAGAAGAAGAAGAAGAAGAAGAAGAAGAAGAAGAAGAAGAAGAAGACTATAGACTTAGTGCATGTGTAAGTGCATATAGGAGGAAATGATGAATGGTGTTTATACACGATATCGCTTCTAACCCATAAATTTATCAAACTCACAAACAATTCTATAGGAGTACTGCACAATAATCACGAGTTTCAGTTCACTACCGTTAAAAATTAACTCTTATATCTTCCGAAATGAAATCAGCCTAAACCACTGCGTTAGCTAATTTCAGATCATTTCGAAACCTGATGACATTTTTAGATACCTTTCCTGTAACCGAGGTAAAGGGCAGGTGCCTAACGTTAGCTTAGGTATAGTTAGGTTAAGCTAGATTAGCTTACCCTTAGCTAACTTTACCTAACATTAAGCCCCTGGATTTTGTTTCAGTCCCAGATTAATCACCTAAAACGGCATCAGGTGACTCATCTGATATTTAGGTAGATCAGGTGCTTATTCTAGAATTGATCATAGCTTTTATTTAATAAAGAAAATGTAACAGTGATTTTTTTTCAGGAAATTGAAAAATATCATATATATATATATATATATATATATATATATATATATATATATATATATATATGTATATATATATATATATATATATATATATATATATATATATATATATATATATATATACTGTATATGTATATATATATATATATATATATATATATATATATATATATATATATATATATATATATATATATATATGTATGTATATAAAAGCAGAGATCTAATTGAAAAAGAGAGGGATAAATGAAAGGAGATAAGTAGAGGTCCGCTTGAAAACAAGCGGTGTAGATGATAAAAGATATGCAGAGCTTTGCTTCAACTAAAATTATCCAAAATGAATCGAGATATGTGATGAAATCCTTATACTAATTTACTTTTTACCTGGTCAGCTTGTCTGCCACAGCTTTGGCAAGATCTTTCCACGCCTGAGCTTCACAAGTTGGCACTGATGGTGCCAACATGACTCCCACCATGAAAATGCTGAAGTAGAGTGCCACTCGCATTGTCTATGATGGGTAAAAAAGTGACAGTAGTTTTGCAGTTTTCTATATATACGATTCTTTAAAGCTCAGAGTTACGTTTAGTAAAATTTCCTAATGAATTTTTACAAAATAATCAACTGATACTTGAATATGTCAAAAGAGTGAAAATAAAAATAAAAATAGAACAGTATATGACTTTAACATCACATATTATTTAGAACTCATGATTACAATGATTCAGACTTATGGAAACCTGCTTATGTCTTAATTAGTCTAGATTCGTGATTCCCAAAGTGGGGTGCACGCCCAACAGGGGGGAAATTTGATTTTTAAGGGAGGCAATTCAAGAATGAGGTATTAACAGAGATATTTTTTTTTTCCAAATTCATTTATATTTATGCATTTCAGTTCTCTATTATATCGTCTGGAACTTTATTTTTTTTTTTCATATGACTTCATATTATCATTTTTTTTTTAACTTTCTTAATTATTTCTTCTTCGGTACTTCAAGTGTCCTTTTTCGTTCATTTATTTTCTTCTTTCATGGACGCCTTGTTCTTCGGAAGCTTCTTCAGACCAAGTTAATGATCTTTTAAGCTTCCTCCACGTGCATAGGGCTTCACTTTTTCAATGATAAAAATTATATGTCAAAGGGGGGGATCAGGATTTTAGAAATTCCTAGGTGGGGCATGGCCAAAAAATGGTTGGGAACACTGGTCTAGATATTACATAACTACCTACATTACTAGACATTATTGAAACAGTTCTAAAGATCTGAAACACTTACCTTAACACTTAGATATATGGTGATGGAGACTTCGATGCTGAAGATCTTGGCGAGCTAAAACGAGTTCGTGATGCTTGGTGTACCAGAAAAATAAACCTTGTGGAATGAATCTTCTGCTTTGACAACGAAGTGCCAATTGCTTTGGCGATGAAATTAATCCACTATTTATACAAAATCTCAACAACGCCAACCGGAAGAAGATCGTAATATCTATTAAAATATACCGTGATTGTTATGTCTATATAAAACCCTTTTCTGTTGTTCATGCAATTTAGTGTAATAATTAGCCTCTACATCGTTTATGCTTGTAATGAATATCCTTTTTTTTCAATGTAAATTGGCTCCCATATAGTTTTTATTTTTTAATTCAGTTTTCTGTATTGTACCACAACCACCGGAAATACGTATGTTTGATGTCAAGTAATTAATTATTAAAATTGCAAATTACGAAAAAAGTGAACAAGTAAGTTATTATACGAAAACAATAAAAGAAAAATATTTTGGTCATTATATCGTAAATAGGAAAAGAAGAAACAGATGGAGAAATCCGGGAGAGAGAAAAAAAAACAGATATGCGGATAAGTGGTAGAAAGACGGGTACCTGATGTGGGAAGAGAGAGAGAGAGAGAGAGAGAGAGAGAGAGAGAGAGAGAGAGAGAGAGAGAGAGAGAGAGAGAGAGAGATTTTCCTAGAGCAAGGTATTACAACAAAATACAACATCCTATTATCCAGACCCTTATTATCCTCTGCAGTTATTTCATGCTTGAATTCAGCATAAAAGGGAGAAAGACAAGGGGTTCCGCTCTCTCTCTCTCTCTCTTTTTTTATTTTATTTTATTTATTTATTTTATTTTTATTTATTTTTATTTATTTATTTTTTTTATCCGAAAAGCATGTAAAGGGGAGAGATAAAATGCAGGTTTACAATATAAGCCGTTTGTAAAGGATTGCTCTGTGCTTGTGTGTGTGTGAGTATATATATGTGTATATATATATATATATATATATATATATATATATATATATATATATATATATATATATATATATTACATGTAGTCTTTTAATAAGAGACATTCCTTTGATTTAAGAGAATTTTTATGATAATGATAATAACAATAATAATAATAATAATAATAATAATAATAATAATAATAATAATAATAATAATAATAATAATCATTATTATTATCATTATTATCATTATTACTATTATTATTATTATTATTATTAATATTATCATTATTATTATTATTATTTTTATTTTTATTATTATTATTATTATTATTATTATTATTATTATTATTATTATTATTATTATTATTATTATTATTATTAGTAATAGTAGTAGTAGTAGTAGTAGTAGTAGTAGTAGTAGTAGTAGTAGTAGTAGTAGTAAAATTTTTATTATTATTATTGTTATTATTATCATTATTATTATTATTATTATTATTATTATTATTATTATTATTATTATTATTATTATTATTATTATTATTATTATTATTATTATTATTATTATTATTATTATTATTATTATTATTATTATTCACTAAGCATTTTTTTATGGTTTCAGTACAATAGATCCTGAAAAATTTATGTACTGGAGAAGAGCAATACGATACAGAGAACATTATATTAAAAAAAACACCATATAATGGACAATTAGGAAGTCGATGTAGCTCAGTGATAAATCAACGCAGGGTCAATCCTGCCGCGGAGCGTTAATGAGGGCATCCACCTAAATCCCCCGGCTCCAGCCTGCCTGTATCTACCCCCATTCGAAAGTGGACTAATTGTGACATAAAAAAAAAGTTATATGTGTATATGCGGACAGTAAAGCGGAATTAGGGTGTGTATGAGATGAAAAAGCTTCACCTTTTAGGCAGATATATTTACCAGGAAAAAAAAAAAGAAATTGTACTTTTATTTTTTATACAAGAATTTCTGAGCGGTTTTGCAAAGGGAAGAGAACAAATTTGGCCCCGTAATATTTGCCCTCTCCCCCCCCTCCCCTTCTCCGAACCTACTTGGAGCTATGCCCTGAAGACCTTTTGAGAAAATGAATCAAATATGATCAGGTAAATTTATGTTAGCTTAGGGCCCCTCCAATGAGTTTGGACCTTCATTTAAGTTGGATATTCGGCTCTTTCCAAATTCAGAATGGGCGTTCTCATATCAGTGACTAATGAAAAATCCATCTTTTTGGTATGTCATGTTCGGTTACGCAAGGGCTCCACAAAGAGTTTATACAGATCCGGCTATATTCAAATGCAACAGTAACTTCACTCATATCCGGAACTATTTAAAATTTCAACGTTTTCATATTTTATATATATATATATATATATATATATATATATATATATATATATATATATATATATATATATATATATATATATATATATATATATATATATATATAATAATAATAATAATAATAATAATAATAATAATAATAATAATAATAATAATAATAATAATAATAATAATAATAATAATAATGATAATAATAATAATAATAATAATAATAATAATAATAATAATAATAATAATAATAATAATAATAATAATAATGATAATAATAAGCACTTCTTTCCTTTATAGTAGTCGTACAGATTAATAAATTATATTAATATAGAATAACAAATGCAATATATTCTCGACATATGAAGCAAGGTAGGAAAGGCGTAATTATCAGTCTGCTTTCTTACTACACCCGGAGTTTAGATTAAATTGGGTTTTCACACATTCGGTTAACTAACTAGTGACATTATTGAACTAAATGAAACAGACATAAGCTAATACAAATTCAGAAAGAAACTATCGTGTAACTTGACAAAACTTTGCTATGGGAGGAAAGTTCAGAATTAATGACTGAAGGCTAAGAATATTTGGAGAGCTCTGTCTAGAAGGATGTAATCTAAAAAGAAGAAGAAGAAAAAAACAACAACCTTGTTTTATGAGTGTGAGACCAGGATAGGCGAAGACAATTGCTCTCATCTGGCTTGGGCACCAAGAAACATAAAGCAGAGAAAAAGATGGGGAGAGTTCTGACTTGTCAAATGTGAAGGACCAATAAGAGATGTATAACGAATATGCAAGAATAGTCTGTGTAGATGTTGGCATAGAATAGAATCCGTAACTGAAGGAAGACTTAACATCGAGTTGTCCATGACAGTCCTATTTAAGTCTAAAAGACCTTAAAAAAAAAAATAAAAAAAAATAAAAAAATTTATATCACTGCATAAATGGTGGCCACATCTGGTGATTACCTATAGAACTGTCTAAATTTTGCAATGAAGCAAGAAATACGGTAAATTTTTAGAAGAAGGGATTATTCTCTAATAAAAACAAAACTGTATTTTTTCCGACCGTTTTCTTCCTGAAACAAACGATTCTAAAATCCATTTCTGGTGCAAAATGCTCTATGTAGACTTTCCATCCCCCCCTTACCCCTAACAATCATAGGGGGAAGTGTTGGGAATTGGGGTTTTGTGTAGGGGGAAAGCAAAAACGAGTGATATGCAGCAGAAATGAAGCAAAAAAAAAAAACTTTATTCCACAAAGAAAAGTGTCGCAATAACTAATTTTTGGTGAGTCCTAACCTAACCTAACCTAGGGGAACTCGTCCTCCCTAGCAATTCGTCCCTTTATTATTGAGAGGGGGTACCGGGTAAATATGGAGTTCATTATTATTGTCTTAGTGAGATCTATTATTCTATTTATATAAAAAAACATATTTCATTATTCCCCAAAACTAAACTAATACCTTAAATACTCTGTCTAATTTTAAAGGCACAACACCTTACAGTGTAACTTACGATTAAGAACGAGATAAATAAACAAGATAACAGAGGAGAATGGATGTAAAGGCTGTCCTTCCACTAAGCACTGAATTGCGCATTGCCACAGACTTTAGGAAGAAGAAGAACGTAAACAATTGAGAACATGGCAGCCCGTCTACTAAACACGAATTTCCTTTGTAGTGATTTTAGCATACGGAATTTAATAGGTGTAACACAAGACGTACAAGATCATATACTAGTAACTTGTAGAGGTGTTGTTAAACAATACAATGTAAGTTTTAGATTATACGATTGTTAAATACAGGTAATTTAATGTCGACAGTCGATGGAAACTGTTCGAAGGTATATAAATATCTGGAATCGACCAGAAACGATAAAGCTACGAAAATAAGTTTTCATAAGGCACTCAGAGATCGAATAATGCGAATCTTAACGTAACTATTACCTTCTCTTATCCTCTGTATTAAAACGGATTAACTTTACATAATAGGCTGGTTTGTATATTAAATATTTTCAGTTTTCTTGTTTCGTGTGTTGATAGTAATATTACAGTTATAGCGGACAGTGTCTTTTCATATTACTATTTTTTTTCCGCAGGATACTATTTGCTAAGACTACTACTGAATAGAAGCATGGGTATTACTTTACTTATGGGGATTAATGAAATATGGCTTATATATATATATATATATATATATATATATATATATATATATATATATATATATATATATATATATATATATAAAACCAATTAAGCACATTACATATGTGAAAACATGAATCATTTTTTACCTCGACCGGGACTCGAACCTAGGACTTATGATTACTAAGTCAAGGCGCTACCACTACACCACAGAAGGTTAAAAGGAATCCAACCTTATAGCTTATATCTTCTATACTGAACGCATTCTAACTGAATGCCACTATGTTCATATTACAGATTCCCCAAGTTCACTCGTGGCTTCATTTTAGCATTTAATTCAATTCCCAATTTCATTCGGGCCATGAAATAACCAATTAAGCACATTACATAAGTGAAAACATGAATCATTTTTTACCCCGACCGGACCTCGAACCTAGGACTTATGATTACTAAGTCAAGGCGCTACCACTACACCACAGAAGGTTAAAAGGAATCCAACCTTATAACTTATATCTGCTATACTTAGGAATGAACGCATTCTAACTGGATGCCACTATGTTCATATTACAGATTCCCCAACCTCACTCGTGGCTTCATTTTCGCATTTAATTCAATTCCCAATCTCATTCGGGCCATGAAATAACCAGTTAAGCACATTACATATGTGATATATATATATATATATATATATATATATATATATATATATATATATATATATATATATATATATATATATATATATATATATATATATATATATAAACCAAATAAGCACATTACATATATATATATATATATATATATATATATATATATATATATATATATATATATATATATATATATATATATATATATATATATATATATATAAATAACCAAATAAGCACATTACATATGTGAAAACATGAATCATTTTTTATACCCGACTGGGACTTGTACCTGGGACTTATTATTACTAAGCCAAGGCAGTACCAACTTCACCACAGAAGGTTAAAGGGAAACAAACCTCACAGCTTATATCTGCTATGGTAGGAATGAACGCATTCAATTTGAATGCCACTATGTTCATATTACAGTTTCCCCAACCTCATTCGTGGTTTCGTTTTCGCATTTAATTCAACTCCCAATCTCATTCAGGACCTACAATAACCAAATAAACACATTACATATGTTAAAACATGAATAATTTCTTTTTACCCGACTGGGACTTGTACCTGGGACATATTATTACTAAGCCAAGGCGGCACCAACCTCACCACAGAAGGCTAAAGGGAAACAAACCTCACAGCTTATATCAGAGCAGATATAAGCTGTGAGGTTTGTTTCCCTTTAACCTTCTGTGGTGAAGTTGGTACTGCCTTGGCTTAGTAATAATAAGTCCCAGGTACAAGTCCCAGTCGGGTATAAAAAATGATTCATATATATATATATATATATATATATATATATATATATATATATATATATATATATATATATATATATATATATATATATATATATATATATATATATATATATATATATATATATATATATTGAGCCCCCGGCTAGGGAGGATGCGTTCCCCTAGCAAAGTCAGGTTAGGACGCACCAAAAAATGTATTTTTGCGACACTTCTAATCCCCTCTACTAAAAATTTACCAAAGCATGAACATCCTGTTA
Organism: Halocaridina rubra; assembly: GCA_037179515.1. Taxonomy (NCBI): domain Eukaryota; kingdom Metazoa; phylum Arthropoda; class Malacostraca; order Decapoda; family Atyidae; genus Halocaridina; species Halocaridina rubra. The sequence continues at coordinate 98,252 of JAXCGZ010007631.1, forward strand.
CAGCCTTACCTAATAAGCTACCATGTAATAGTACACACAATTTTTTTTTTTTTTATAAATGTTATTGGATTTTCAGGTAAACTTGATAAATTTAATGCACTCTAAGAGTTTAAGTACGTCTGATAAGTATTAGTTCAGTATCTGAAAAATTAAAAACAGCCAATTGAGCTCGAGCTCGTCTTTTGGACTTAAATAGGACAGTCCAGGACAGTACGAAGTTAAGTTTTCCTTCAGTTATGGTTCTTTTTCTATGCCTACATCAACACCAAATATTCTTAGATATTCGTTGCACATCTCTTATTTTCCCTTCACATCTGACAAGTCAGTACTCTCTAACTCTGTGACTCTTTACTTTGTTTTCTTCGTGCCTAGGCTTGATGAGGGCAGATTTATTATTATTTTATTTTTTGTCCCTTCCTGGTGGCAGACTCATAAAAAAATGTCAGATTGTCTTGCCTATTGACGTTGTACTGCCTAGACCAATGTTTGGCCTACTTTTACATAATATTTAAGGGTTCTGCCAATTTATTTTGATTTCGGGAAGGAATGGGTGACGAAATGCAGTAGTCCCAAATATGATGGGAAAGGTTGATTTTAGGCTCTAACACCAACTACTTGTATTTAGAAGGAATAGTACAAATTTTTCATCCAAGTAGGTAAAAATTAGAGCCTGAGATATGTGAAAACCCCTCACAGCTTATGCTGTGTATAGAATAAAACAACTGTTCAATTAAAACAACACGCATTTTATGAAAAAAAATATCTTATACAAGTAGAAGGAAATAAGTCGTCCAGTGTTACGCATGCTCATTCTTTTTTTTTTTTTTTTTTATAAAAGGTGTTTACATGTTAGCAAATGTATAAGTTTATTCACTTCTGCAATGGAGCTTGCAGTACAACCTCAGAAGTAAAAGGGCATGTACAGCCTGTGCTATTAATTAACTTCTAATCATTTGCTCTTATATTAAAAAACATAAGTTGTAGTTTTACAATTGTTTATGCTTGTTACAGGTACAGCATATTGTAATGAAGGCAAGAACTGCAAGTAAAAAGGGTCCCTTAATATTCTTGTCTTTCAGGTACATAATCAGAAACAAACACAAAGTTGGACAACAAAAACATGGCACCCTTTCACAGCACCAGCAGTATGTCATCCTGTATCAATGAAAGTAGTGGCTGTCATAAATAAATCAAGCATTTCACAATGGACTCACGAGGAAGATGATATAGACAAATTAAAGAGAGAACATTTTGAAACATCAATTCATCAGCTTCTTATATCTGGTGACTCAGTGTACATAGTGTTCACAAGTGGTCACGTTGAAGAACTGAATTCAGCTCTGAAAACTCGGAAAGAACCAAAGGCAGGATGTCTTAAAGACAGTGATTCAATTCTTTATGCTGCAGTTGATAAGGAAGAGGATTTGGTTATTCTTGTCATTAAAGATGAGGAAAACTTAACGAAAATTTGGAAATTTCATGTGAGTCAAAACTCCTCCCCATCCTGTAGCATAATAACAGTGAAAGATCGTTACCTATCTGGATTGTGTGTCAACTCAGGTCGACTTTTCACACTTTGTAAGTTATTAAATGGAAGTTTCTGTCATGTTTGTTGAATATATTCAGTAAAGTTAGAGCCTTTTATATGATATGATGAACGGCAAAATATTCTGTCATTGACACAGTAAGATTAATGTATTATTGCGTCACTGGACTTGATTATACAATAAATGTAATAAATATTTTCATTGCCCGTCTTGTTTTTATTATTAAGCAGTTGATTAGGTGGGATGTGAGACACCATTCAAAATTTTGCCTAAATAGAAGCATTAAGTTCTGGGTATTATTGAATACTGTACCTCTGAATATTAAGTATACTTGCTAAATGTGCATTGATGCATTTGATAGTGCCCTAATTTAATTTAAAAATGATGAAGCAGTAAACTCATGTCTTCAGCACTAACTGTGTCTGCTTATCATGATAGTGTGTTCACTGAGGAACGAACTTAACTGAAGTGAATTTTAATAATAGTGAGATATTTACTCTTATTTTCTAAAACTGTATACATTGCCTATAAGATTTGTTGTTTGCATGCGTTCGGTAAATCCATCTTGTCTTATTTACTGTATGTACTGGAAGATTTATGTTTATTTACAAACTACTGTATTTCATGTCTTACAGGGTCAGATAGCAGGATGCACTGTCTCAACCTTACAAGTGACCCTTTGGATAAAGTTCCTGGTCGACATTATGCATCCATATCAGCTGTTGATTCCACTAGAAATGTAGACATAGTTCCTGTATCAGCAAGCCATCTTGCTATCGTAGGAGCTGATACAAAGGATGAGGGTGAGAAAATGCAGTCGTTTTGATAAAAAACATTTTAGTACACAAAATTATATGCATGCAGTCATATTTTATGAGTATTACTTGGACGCCCACCTCTGAGATTGATTGCTTCTTTGTTTGTAATTAACTAGTATAGTGTAACAGATTTGCATAAGTGTTAGTAAATTTTCTGCATTTAAAATATTTATCTCCAGAATTCTCATATGCTTTATATCTCTTGCAGGTGGCATACTGTTACTGTGGGATGTAAAATTTGCCATGGTAACCAGTAGTCGCAGATGCAAGATGTACCATAATCCCCCAATGGTTTGGACATCAGCAAGTGGAATTGTTGTTGTGGATGGAGGATCTCTCTCCTGTACTCCATATGTTATTGCAGACTCAACACTTGCAACTGTATTTGGTTCTAGGATATCACGTAAGGCACTTGTACCCATCAGTGGTCATTTTGTGTAACGCGAGCAATGTATTACTTTGTATAATCCAAGGAATAGCAGTCGCAAAATTAATAAAACCATACCATATTTACTGTATTTATCTTATTGCAATAACGCTGGTATAAAAAATAAAATACTCATATTTTAGCAAGATTATACGCTGTTAGTGTTTTTTCTCGAATCATGAAAAGTGATCTTTTGAATTGAAAAAGAGCTCTTCCTGACTTTACTTTTCATATTTGCAGGAACAAGATGAATAATTTATTTCACTCTTTACTGTCTGTTAATTACTGTATTCATAATGATGAAGTGCATGATATCCAAACCCATATACAATATAGTCTCCTAAATTAACTACATAAGTATTTATATTTCTGTTATGCACCATACCTTCCCTATTTGTAAATATTGCAGATATAAATATTCTAGACTTCGCATGCATATGAAAAGCAAAAACTATAAAGGCAGCAATGGACTAAAACAGCAAAAAATAAATTTGAAAAGTAGGAAAGACTGACTTTTAGGCAAGAGTGTATTTTCTTCTCTTTGTATGCTTATCATTTTCTCCTAAAGAGTTTTTATTGTAGCCACAAAATAGCTAATAAAATAGGTACCTAAAGGTAAAAATACTGAGATTAATATAAATGGACAGTGGGACCAATTTTCAAGAGCCTTTGCAACTAATGTCATCTTCATTACTTACAGAGGATGCCACTTATGAGCCAGAGATTTGCTTTGGATGGGATGCTTCTGCTGATGTTAAAAAAGGGGAGATGGACACCCCTTACACCAATAAAAGCAAAGGCCTTGTTGAAGTTTTGAGAAAAACGAATAAAATATCCTTAAGTGAGAGCATGTAAGTCATTACTAGTTTATATATCAAGTTTTAATCCTAGACCCAAAAAATGATAATTGCAGCAGTATTTCCTGTGTCGGTAGGGCAGACTTAAAGATGTAATGAAGCCCTTTTGCCCCCCCCCTCCATAGTTTCCTTTTTCATTTTGTTGTGATTACAGCTGAGAGAAGACTTCCTTCTTTCCTACGTATCTAAGTTGAGGACATGTACAGTAGCCATTTTTTTGGGAAGTGATATTACTTAGTGCAAAACTGTGATGCTAAAGGTAAGGAAGGTCAAAATATGATTAACCTTACATCATCAGGTCTCTGCCACAGTTTTGCCCACCTCTCTAGCTAATGCAGTTGAAGTCAGCAGAGTACTTAAGTTGGGACACGACAAGCCTGGCAGCCTTAATCCCCTAGTTGCATCCTGTCTGTATCCACCCCTATTGATGGGGACTACTTGTGACGCAAAATGGGGAAAAGAACAGACTATTGTATTAGAAGGATGTTTTAGAAGCAGTAAGATAATTGTATGTTAATAGATTTATAAGAATGCCTTTAAAAACATAAGATAAAATTATACAACCATTACTTTGCAAAGATACCTCTGAAAGTAGAGTAATACAATTAGTGTATAAAAAGAATATAAGCAACTTCCCTTTAATCATAAGATAAAATTATTCCACCATAATTTTGAAAGGATACCTCTGAAAGTAACACAAGTAAAGTATGAGAAGAGTATAAGCAGCTTTGCTTCAAAAAGAAGAGGATGAAGTTATTCCATTATAATTTTATATGAAAGTTGCCTACGTAAACTAGAAGATCAAAGTATTTCACCATAATTTTATATGGAAAATACATAAATTTTACTACAAGTATGATACTAGAAGTATCACTAATACGATCTATTGAGAATATAGTTATGATTAAAGTGAAATACTATGTATACCAAAAGGGATAGGAAAGTGGTAAGCTGTCAGTCCCTCCCTAAATTTCTAAGTATTGTACTGTCAAGTGATATTAAGAAAAATATATTCTATTGTATTATCTTCTATCTTAAAATAGTAGTGGTGCGATGTGGTATACAGTTACTAGTTTTGTAACATTTTATTCTATATGTAATTGTTATGTAAGGAGTTTTCATACTGTATATGCTATTGCATTAATGAGATATATGTTTATTGAAATGTACATGTATGTATATTTTCAGGATAGTTGACACTGTCATAGCTACTTTAATTGAACAAAAAGAAGTGGTTCTCTTGTATGAGGCTATGAAAGTATTCGAGGATATACCCGAGTCCTGCCTCATCACTGTTCTCAAATTTTATATTGCATCTGATGATTCAGCATTTGATGGGCTTTTCAAGTACCCACCTTTACCAAAGGAATTTAAAATTGAGGACGAAGAGGAAGGTGTGATTTTCCTTTCCTTCTTATAATTAGATGTCATATTTTTCTTCAGTATAAGATACCTTTTTAGAGATATCCAAATATTAGCCCGAGTTTTATTTAGAAGTGCTTATACGTGTGGAGAGTTTATATATTTTGAGGAATATAATATTTATATTTGATACTGTATAGATAGTTAAGTGTATGATGAGTTCCTCGTACCTTAGGCCTCTTATTAAAGTTGAGACTACTCTACCATCTTCAGTGGGTTGTGACTACAAAGTTTATACTAATGTTTTAACTTGTTATGCAATTCTTAATTCGTCTGTTTCAGTTTTGAAATGCCCATTTAGCCCAGGGAAAGCTTACTTTATTAATGAAGTGCTGTTGAAACCTTATACTGATGTCCGTCTGGTTAAGGAGTTACAAAAGCTCTCATTTGAAGATGCTCTCGCTCTCATACAGTATCTCTACTTTTTGTTAATGACAGGAGAGGTAAGGGTCCTCTTTACCACTGAATTTTGATATATTAGACATATTTTGGATGAAGGGAGACCACTGTAGTGCAGTGGGTAAAGCACTCGGGAGTGACAAACCCACATTCGAGCCCACTGCTAGGCATTAGTAAGAGAATCCAGCCTTAATTCCACAGCACCAACCTATCTCTTCATCCTCATTTGAATGAGGATTAATAGTGATGCATAAAGCAGCAAACAACAAGTAATAGATTGCTTTAAGACTGTTTTCCTCCTTTGAAAGATTTTTCCTTGCCTTAGAATAATTAATGGAAGGGAAAAGGAAAGGCAGGGCATGACAATTCATACGATATCATAGTGAAATTGAATGATGACCGTTTGTGAAGTCGAAATGAATGTGTAAGTTAAAACTGGATACAAGAACCAAACCCTTCCTTCAAGGAATTTCTATAAAGAGACAGAATATATGTAATGAAAGAAAGATTTTGATGTAATCAGACAGGTTTTGGAACAGCTGACAATGCAGTTTCTTATTATGAGATCTTATAACATCTATTACATTACTACACTGAAACAAATATGCCCATATGTCAAAGACACAAATACAATACTCATTTTACTCTGACAAAATAGGAATAAAACAACTAGATACCCTGGAAAATTTTAAAGATTAAAATATAAAGATTTTGTTAGAAATTTTAAAGTGGTTTCTGAAAGAGGGATTAATGACAATAACATGTGTATTTACTTGAATAAGAAATATGAATGGGGAAATCCAAACTAATTATATACCTTTGTAGAAGAGACAAACTTCAAAAGTGAATAAAAGATTCATAAAGAGGTCGGTACCATTTTGAACAGTTCACAGATTGGCAACTTATTCATACGAATTTAACTATATTCCTCTGCTTTATAGAGGGGCCAGCACTGAAGACGGAAGAATGTCTGTAGAGTGGAAATTAAATTTATCAGGTACAGACACTTTTGTCTTAGTTGCTCCATGGTTTTATTGCTAGAAGATAGACATCGCAGTACTAGGTTGTTAGAGAGACTGAATCTAAAGTATTTGAAGTTATTAACTTCTACAGAAATAATGAATATAAATTTTAATCGAGGTAATTTTGATTATGCAGTTTATTTTGAACAGCTTAACCTAATTTGTTGTGTGTAATGGACATAAATTAAAACTTACTTTGCTGTAATATTCAGAGAGGCCTTGACACCCGAAAACGTGAGAGGCATTGAGGATATAGACTTACTACATGCTAAGTAATATACAAATTAGTCTGACAAAACGTCATTGACCAACATAATATTGGTAACATTATTGGAAAGATGCAAATTCGAATTAATGAGTTATTCGAATTTGCACCCTAAGCAATGTTTATATTAAACGAGAGATAGGATCAGAGGGCAAAGGTGCCTGAAATATTACAGAATGGAAGGAGAGTAATTTTTTAGCATACTGGTATTTGGGAGTGTCCTGTAACTTATTATATTGTACTATGAAACTTATTTCTTGTGATGGGGAACGAAAGAGTATGCACTTGTCATCCCTACATGTCATAATATCAGACTAATGGATAGTAGTATGATGGGATGGAAGTCTACGTGTCCTTAATTTTTATTTTATTTTACATCCCCTTTTTTTGTTCGGCTGTAGCCTTCCTGTTGGTTTCAGCAAGATATACAGCATCATGCAGTGATCTCATTTTTTTGTATTTACAGGCTGTACTATGTCCAAGAGATGATTTAGAAGTTCTTTCTTTGGGCGAAATCAACGAATGGTTGAGTTTCCTCCTCGACACCAACTATCATCAGCTGGTTATGTCGTCCCAGGTTACAATTCATCGTTTACTGCTCTCTTGTTTTACTAAGATATCAAAGCTGGTGAGTCTAGAAGACTAGTATATCTCTGACACCATTTTACTAAAATAGTAAATCTAAAGAGCTAAATATTTAAATTTATTTCATTAATATATCAATCATGGTAAATCTAACAATGTATTTCTGCAGTATTAGTCGTGTTGAATTTGGAGACTTCGGTAGCGCAGAAAGTAGACCCATTGACTTGGGGAGTGATTAACCTGTGATGGAGCCCTCCTGTCTGTAACCATCCTCATTTGAATGGGGACTAACAGTAACATAAAACTGAAAAAATAATAATCTTGGTGAATTTAAAGACTATTTTTATTTCGCTAAAATACCAGTTGTCATGATTGTCATGTTATTTTGACTTGTTTTTACTGCAAATGGTGGAGTGCAAGCAGATGTACATCACAGAGTGAATGAAGGATGCAAGGTGTTGGTGCATTGGAGGGAGTTTTGAAGATTAGAGGGCTGGGAATGAATGTTAAGAAAATTTTGTATGAGAAAATGGTTGTGCCGACTGTAATGTATGGCTCAGAGTTATGGGATGTGAAAGACTCTGAGAGAAACTGATTGTGTTTGAGATGAAATGTCTGAGGGATGTGACTGGTGTATTGTGGTTGGATAGGGTTAGGAATGAAGAAGTGAGAGGGAGAATGGGTGTGAGGAGACATGTGGCAGCTAGGGTAGATATACATGTTTTGAGATGGTTTGGTCATGTAGAGAGGATGGATAATGAATGACTACTGAAAAAGGTAATGAAATCGGAAGTTGATGGGAGAAATGCCAGAGGGAGGCCTAGGTTGGGGTGGATGGATGGAGTAAGGAGGGCCTTGAATGATAGGAGAAGGGATGTGAGGGAGGCAAGTGGGTGTGTTAGGAATAGAAATAAGTGGCGAATGATTGTGACGCAGTTGATTGGTATCTTCTGTTATCATGGAGTGCCTTGTAGAGGCAACCTGTGGTAGGGGCAGTAGGGGATTTGGTAGTATGAAGCGATGTAAGATGTGGAAGAGGGGGGAGGATGGGATGTGGCACTCCAGCAGTACCATCGAAACCCTTGGCCAAATCCTTTGTCATTACTAGAAGAACGAAGTGTAGCCACACTGTGTTATTTTGCTGGTTCTTTGTTGTTGTCTACCCCCCAAAATGGGGGAAATTGCCAAGGTAAATATAAATATAATATAATTTACTAAATATCAAATTTAGATTTGCGTACACAAATTCCATTGACCTGGTTTTACTGAGATTTTTCAAGACCAGTTCTTTTAACACGGGTGTACTGAAATAGCAGCTGTTGCAAATCCAAAGAATATTTCTTTAACACAGTTAAAAGACTTGATAAGTTACTTCAATTTTTTACATAATTGTTAATACAAATTTAGAAAAAAGTTTTTACAATTACATTTTACAGTTAAATATTCAACTCCATTAGTTTCCTTGTCGTTTCAAGTGTATATATTTTTTTTCTTTTACAAATAAATTTAAGAATTATTCCAGTGTAAAGAATGATGTTGGGCGTTTTTGCCCTAAGAATTTCCGCCTTTAACACTTACAGTGAGGCAAATTAGCTGTAAGGCATCTTTGCCGTTTAGAAAAGAGAAGTAATTTGTTATAGCTCAATTGGTATATGTGTTGGAAAATGAATTAATACTAGGTTTTTCTAAGTCAACCAGCAATTGATAATGATACATTGACAAACATAATCCATTCAAAATATGAAAATGTATTCTTAAATACAATGTATATTTCTGGACTACATTTGAATGTACCGTCATATGTCTAACTTGGAAAGAGGGAGAGAAGTTCCCCACTTAAGAAAATTTAACTCCTCATTGTTGATATAACAGGTTTGGTTCGGTTACTATTAAGAGAGTATTGGGCAAATATCCCCAATTAGATATTATTTTACTTGACTGTAGTATGGTTTTATTAACTATTACAAGATTTTAATATTTTTATTATTATGATTTCAACTGTACTCTAACCTGTAGACGTAAAACAAGTTCCATATTTTACTTTCTCTTTTGCAGCAAAGATGCCGTATGGTTAATTTAATTTGCGATAAAATTATTTAGTGCAAGTATTCATATAGCAAATATACCTAACACTGTTAAGAACATTGGTACTTTGCTTATCTTTGCATTTCTAAAATGAATATGCTGGAAATTCCATTAAGATAAAAAATAAGTAGAGTTTTAGGCTTATGTAAGGATGAGTGACCCCTAGAACCCCATATACAGTTAAAAAGCCTGTAAATTGTTATTTTAGGTGACTTGCCATGTAAATATAAATATCCCTAGAATACCCTGGGGTCACTCTTCTTTACAAGGTTCAAGCTGTTTTTGTCTTTTACCAAGCATAAATCTAATTGTATACAGTTTCCAGAATACAAATACAAATAAATAAAAATGATATACTTTTCACTTCTAAGACAGTGCGCTTCAGAAAATACTTTTATCTTTTGGCTAAATTTCCCAGCGTAAGAAATGGACAACAACTTATATCTATTTTCATGCAAGTGGTAGTGCTCACAACTGATTCGTCAGGTCATGGGTATGCGACCCGCTACAGTTTGAAGTTAGAAAGGGCATTCAAGCAGGATAACAGTCGCATTTGTCAAGAGTAAAGTACAGTTCATCGCAAGAAGGCATCGTCCTACCCTTTAGTAGAAAGGGGAGTTTGTGACATAATACCAATCGCTTCCAGTGCATTGGTTAGAGTGCTCGACTCGGGAACTAACAAACCCACATTCAAGCCCACAGCAGGAGGGTGATGAAGAGCTTCCAGTCTTACTCCCCCAGCTCCAATCTTTCTGTGTCCACCTCCATTCAAATGGGGATTCATCGTGACATACAAAATGGCAAATAACAACTTCCACAGCACATATTTTCTCACTTCATGAGCAGTATATTCTTGACAGACAACACACAAAACTAATCGAGCGTACTATCTACAGTGTTCACATGTGCAAAAGCTAAATATATTTCAGCTGAATTATGAGATATACTTTCCTTTGCATTGTCTTATACAGATAGATATGATTATGCTAACACATTATACTTGTGGTTCTTTGTTTTATAAAAGTGAACTAACAGTATTTGATTAATTACCAAGCCAAATGAAAATACAATATTTTCTGTTTATCTTATAGAAAAGTTTATCTAGACACAGTTCACTGTGGTTATTTCTACCCCCTGTTAATATTGTATTTACTTTCAGCGTACCTTTGTTGAAGAGGTCATCAAGTTAGAACCACTCATTAAGAGAGTCGTTGAGGAGGATAACACCCAGCAGCAAGAAAATATGTCTAACAGTACTTACTCTCTGGAGAGACTCACCATTACAAGATAAATGCATATGGCGTTAAGGGTACATAAATTAATTTTATATGTAATACATCAGAAGTAAATTAATAGACCTATGTCTTTATTTCTTTCCCCTACAACTAAATATCTGACTAATGTATATGAAATGTTGTACTATTTTACATCGCTAATGCATTCTCATAATTAAGATTCCAGCCTTTGGCTTTCCTGTAAGCATTTAAATTTGATATATCTTAAATCCTCATAATTTAAATCCCTATTAGAACAATGTCCATCCCTCAGCAATCTTTAAAACTAGACCTCACGGGACCTGAAGTTGCAGCATCTACATCGACGGTCTACCCTCCAGAGCTGTAAATTAAACGAGGACGCCAACCAACTCAGGTGTTGCAAAAAGAGGCTAAACTGCGACAACCAATCTTTGCCCCTCAGGGCGCCAAGGCCATTATTTCATTACAATCCTTTCATCCTCTTGGAAGTCAAGGCCTCTTGAGAAAATTACAACATTGAGTCCATCACTTTATTTATTTCCAATGGCCTTTCCACGCGAGTGGGCATGTCCGCCGGGCAGCGCTGTTGACGGGCATACCCGTGAATATTGTCCACATAGCAGAGGTGATGAATGGACGGACATGACCGATGGTGGCAATACCTTGCCGAGTGTCTTACGATAAACATGGTGGCCAGTACTTCTCAGAAGAAACTGTTGAGTAGCATAATAATTGGTGTATGTATAAAGATAAAGAACAAATTAAAGAGAATATGGTCCAAAGATTGGCTAAATATAAGAGATGTTAACTAATGTCTACCAGCGTCGTACCTCCAATACTTCGCTCCGACCACCGGACACCAGCTGGTAACATCGCTTAACACAGGCACAGGCATTTCGCTGGTTTGCCCTTTATAACAGACCGATGACAGGCATGCCTGCAGATCAGGCCCTCTCGTCTGGACAAGCCTTTAGACTAATTCAAGTTAGAACACCTGATAAGTTTACCAACTAAATCCTGTGTTTGAATCATTATCCAGCTATCCAGGACTCCAAAGCACTTAGTCCGGATCAGTTCTGCACTCAACGAAGCTTCCCTCTCTCTATATAAACACTCCTATCTGATGATGGAATCCCAGAAATCTATTCTGGAAGTAACGTTTCCATTGGAATTCCTGTCAGCAACTTTAAATTAGAATGATGCCCAGTCACAACTGCTTTAAAAAGTTCAAACAACAGCCTATGTAACCATTGGACTAATTAAATCAAAAGAACTCCATGGCAGCAATAATTGTGAAGTTAAGTAAAGGGAACCTGAATTATATCAAATTTGAACTAGTCCTTTGATGCCAGAAAATATTATACATCCACTGCCTAAGTGCGCTGAATAAAAAATTCCATTATAATATTCAGATAATAGATACTGCTTAAATACAAAAACATGTACTGCATATGGTTTTAAGAAAGAAAAAGTTACATACTTATGGAAAAAATTATGGTCTTGAGATGCAGTACTGATGATCAATGGAAAAATTTCTGGATGAGATGAATATGTTCCAGACATATGGGAGTAGACATAGGTATTAAAGATGTGGAGATGCATCATTGAGCAAGAATGGCCAAAGCTACTCTTGGGATCGTGCAAGATGTGGACGAAAAGACTTATAAAGGAACGCGAAATCTGATAGCACTGTGTAGTAAAGAGGTGGATTATAAATTCAGTAAAGTGACAAGAACTGAATAGCAAGAGTTTCCACCTAAGAAAATGAGGTTCAAGATTAGAAGTCATTTGATGGAAATAATACAACACTATATGTCAGCTGTATTTATGGAAATACGAGTATATCAGATACTGGGAAGGATTCAAAAGTTGTTTACAATGCGAAGAATATCAAGACGGGATGTGTGAAACCCATGCCCATTCAAGAAGGAGAGAGGTATGCAAGATAGAGAGACTTGGTACAGTGTGATATAAAGTAAATCTTACTATAAAACTAGCAAGCGTTCCCAGTGCTTATGAAGAGTCCACAATAAATCTGGAAAACAAGAACCCTGCTCATGAAATATGCTTAGGCACGGTTTTCCTTCATTCACTTTTTAATACATGACTAATTAAAAAAAATATTACCAAGATTGAAGTTTGAAGTTCCCCAGTGTTATTATTTATGTCGTGTTCTTTGTTGCAGCCACTATTCAAAGTAAACCATTTTAATGGAGTAAACTCCGACTTTAAATCTACAGTATTGGTTTTCACCTAAATAAAGCCTAAAAAAATCCAAAGGATAATTAGTAAACTTGTTTGCGATTGCTATATAATAATTCTCAAGCAATAGTTGCAGAGTAAAGTATTTAAATATCACCTATGCAAAAATGCTACTATGTCATATAATACATATAAAACATAAGAACATAACATAAGAATAGGGGACACTGCAACATGCCTACTGGCACACACGAGGCAGCTCCATTTTTGAATGATATTTTCAGCATGTCTAACCTATTCTATTCTACTCTACTTATTTATTCTATTTTTCTTTTTATGATTTTTCTAATAAGTACTAACCTATGCATACCCACCCTACGTCTGTCATATGTCTATCTAATCTACATTTGAAGGTGTCTAAGGTATTGGCATTTACTATCCTACTAGGAAGCCTGTTCCATGCATCAGCTACTCTATTACCAAACCAATTTTTACCAATTTCTCTTCTGAACCTAAATTTATCAAGCTTAAATCCAGTATTACGAGTTCTGGTTTGATCATGAATTTTTAAAACTGTATTTATATCTCCCTTGTTAATCCCTTTAGACCATTTATACACTTCAATCATATCCCCCCTAACTCTTCACCTCTCTAGAGAATGAAGTTTTTTTAATCTGTCCTCATATGGTAGATTTCTGATATTGTGTATCATCTTGGTCATTCTTCGCTGCACTCTTTCCAAGGATTCAATTTCCATCCTATAATAGGGTGACCAGAATTGCACAGCATAATCTAAATGGAGCCTAACTAATGCAAGATAGAACTGCAAAATAACTTTTTCCATCCTATTGCCAACACTTCTTGAGATAAATCCTAATATTCTGTTTGCTTTATTTCTGACTGCTGTGCATTGCTCTCTTGGCTTAAGATTACTACTCACAAGAACTCCCAAATCCCTTTCACACTGAGAACTCATGATTTCATGGTTATTTAGTTTATAACTCATATAGTCTTTTATGGTACCCATTTTAACTACTTTACATTTTTCAACATTAAATTCCATTTGCCATTTGTCCGACCATTCAGATATTTTATTTAGATCTTCCTGTAAAGCATGAATGTCTTCTTTTCCATTTATAGTTCTACCTATTTTAGTGTCGTCTGCGAATTTACTTAGGTTACTACTGATATCCGAATCCAGATCATTTAGATATACGATGAATAATAGAGGACTCAGTACCGAGCCTTGTGGTACCCCGCTAGAAACCGAGCCCCACTCCGATTTCTCTCCATTTATGCAAGCCTTCTGTTTTCTCTTTTAACCATTGTTTGATCCATCTGAGAACAGCTCCTATACCATGTGCTTCCAGCTTTTTAACTAATCTTTTGTGAGGAACTCTATCAAAAGCTTTGCTAAAATCTAGATATATTGTATCATATTCTTTGCCACAATCTACTGCCTCGTAAACTTCTGAATAAAAAGACAGTAAGTTTGTAAGGCACGAAAAACCCTTAAGAAACCCGTGTTGTGAAAGTTTTATCAGTCTGTGTAATGCTAGATGTGCCCTTATTTTATTTGCAGTGATGGAGTCTAGAATCTTACCCACTGTTGACGTTAAACTTACAGGCCTATAATTATTCTCTTTAACTCGTTCTCCTTTTTTAAGTATTGGTACCACATCTGCCAATTTCCACTCCGTGGGTACCGATCCTAATTTTATCGAATTATTAAATAGTGCAGTTAGTGGACAACTAAGCTCTTACTTGCATCCCTTAATATTCTAGCATATATTCCATCAGGTCCCGGAGATTTATGAGCCTTTAATTTATCTATTTGTTTTATTGCCTCCACTCTCGTTATATTTATTGAACTAAGTATATTATCGGGACTGTCTCTGTAAATGGATTCTACTTCCGGAATATATTCCAAGTATTCATTTGTAAATACAGATAAGAAATAATCATTTAAACATGTACACATCACTTTATCATCTGTGATATGGCCATTGGCTACTTCAATTGGTCCGACTTTTTCCTTAAATTTTCTTTGATAATGTTGATAAAACCCTTTAGGATTTTCTTTAGCTTCTCATGCTATTCTAACTGCTTTTCTTTTCGACTCTCTATCTTTTTAACTTCCCTGTTTAACTGTATATATTGCTGCCTCACCTGCTCTTCACCTCTTATTTTCCTCTATATTCCTCTTTTAATACCTATAAGATTCTTTATTCTATGGTTCATCCATTTAGGGTCATTTTTTCTTGATCTGAAATGTTTCATGGGAATATAGTCTCTCTGACTATTCTTAAGAGTCATGACAAAATTGTTATATTCCTCATCCAAATTTATATTAACTGACGGACTGCTGTTCTTTCCTGTGCGAGAATTTACTGGATTGATCTTATCTTGTGATAATCCTTGGCCTGTGGCACTCAATTCTCGGGGTAATCTGCTACCTGCGACCTGACCTGCTGGATTAACTAACCACATCTGTACCCCAGAAATACCTTCCCATACCTCATTAGATAATTTAGTTTTTAAGCCCTCAAAATCTCCTGCTCTAAAGTCTGGAACAATATTCTTATTTTCCTTTATAGTTTCCTTGAAAATTATGTTAAGTCTAATGGAATCATGGTCACTGTTGCCCAACGGTTCACCAACTTCTAAATTTGTAACCATATTCTCTCTATTACTAAGAACTAAATCCAGTATATTCACCCCCGTGTTGCTTCAAGTACATGCTGAGAAAGGAAATTGTCTTCTACTACTTCCAAAAACTCCTTAGAGCTACTATCACCTGTTATGGTTTCGCAGTTAATATATCAAATTAAAATCGCCTACAATGCAAACTCTATTTGACCTGGTCACTATAGATATATTGTGAGAGCAGCAGGACACACCAAGCCCATGGCACTGTTCCAATACTGATCTCACACCTAATCGTATATTTAATAAGCTTGCCGGTATGACAAGAAGCTGCCACATGCAGGATGTCACAATCTGCTTAACTCATTCCCATAACGGCTTTGGTGAGGAACGTCCTTAAGCCACCCTTGGCTTGGATCCAGGTACTGTATACTGTAATACTTGCTGTACTAATGTTGTGGAATTTGTAATATACAGCACTTCAGTTTTTGCTGCTCACCTGTATTTACAAATATAAAACTGGTACCACATAATTCAAAAGTAACAAAGCCCTCTTACCAGTCTTGTGTCCATTCAATGCAAATTTTGCACCACGGCAAATTTTTCCCTAAACACACCATACCTTTATTCACTAACTACAATTCAATATCAGGTTCAATGAAATCATCTGAAACTTGTCACTTCTCCCATGCAAATAGTCCAGTCTATTATATATACAAGATATGGTGCATGAATAGAGGAAGCAGACAAAATTAAAAGGCAAAAATCGTCAAAGGATAATATATTTACTTTTGATAAGAAGCATTTGCATACCTTAAGAGCACAAGTTGAAATTCACAAATGTTGATATAGAATTTTCCAAGACTTGACTGATATAATACACATCTTTGCTAAAGGATTTAAAAAACTCATAAGTCAACTTTGGCAGTATAATGGAATTAAAAGTAATGAAAGAAACATCCCCAATGAGGGTTGTAAAAAAACATTAAAATATGTTGCAGCAAATACTGTACAACTTGAGATTGTACAAATACAGAAATCATGGAAGATTCTGCACCACTAGCAAAATCAAGCTCGGTCAAAAACCCGATGTCCATCCTCATTTCAGAAGACTGCTAATTAACACAGCCTCTTTACATCGTTGCTAAAACTGAAGAAAAACAGCAGCTCCACAAGCTGCCATAGCACATACTTCAAAAACGGTATTCGTTTCTTGGAAGGTTCAACTTCCTGCATTATTCATTCCATTACAAGATATCAGTATGCTATTGGCATACTAGATGAAGTATGACGTCAACAAAGAAATCCAGTTTTTGAAAATGGCTTTGAAATTTGGTCCCGGACTTTGAGAATTGTGAGCAACGTGCCACAGTTGAACACCAAAAGTATGTATTTGGTATTCAAAGGACCCAAGGAAAATTGCGGGGAGTTGCCACACAGCTCAGTTTAATTGGTCCCTGGTATACGTTAGTTCGGTTTCCAGCCATTTTGTGGCCCAAACAATGTTTAGATATGAGATCAGCCTTCTGACCTCTGTAGACCGTCTCTGTGGTGAAGCTGACGGAGGAACAAGAAAAAGTGCATAGTTCTCCATTCCTGCCATGTACTCGTTTTAAGGAATATTCTTCACCTATTTCACAATCAACCACTCTGATGTCAAATGTCACAGGAACACCTGGCCCTTCATCTAATGGAGAACACTCGCAGTATTCTGTGGGGGAAAAGAATGGAAAATTTATAAAGCATCCTCTATTAGCTAGTGATAAGACAGTTTTCGTAAACATTTCTAATTTTGCATCTAAATTCTACCAGTTACCATTTGCTAATGGACTTATGTACTAAATGAGAGTAATAGCCATTACCAAAATATATTTAATCCTAAACTGTTATACAATATCAAATTAACAAAATAAAGCAATATAACTACTGTATTTTATATCGCTAAGTAGGAACATGTATGGTTAAAGTAAGTTTTCAACTGTGGGCAATTTTGAAGGAGAATCGGCTATATTACAGTAGCAAATCATAGTACTGCAAATATATTGATATAGTATACCATACTCAGTGTGCCTATCTTAGGCAGATAAAAGAGAAAACCTACCCTATGCTCATCAAACGGACACCAAATGTTTAGAAATATAATAATAACTTATAATAACTGCAAATATATCAAACAGAAAATGAAACAGCTGAATACTTGCAAATACCTAACAAGCAACGTAGTCACTAGTAAGACTAACAAAAATATAATCCTGTATACTGTACCTAGAAAGTTTGCATTTATATTTTATCACATAGCTATTAATCAGTCATCACTACAAGGAAATCCCTGAAATTGGATCTCGTAGTAATTGCTACATATAGAAAGGCCAGAATTTTTATACATATTAAACTCACTACAGAGATGATGTGCTCCCTTACATGAGTTGCAATAATATATACTGTATATAGGTATTATTGCACTATTACAAAGAGCTGGTTAGGTTGTACCTGAATATTAATGGTTTTCTATATAACTTTTAAGCTACATGTGTCCGTAGGAAAAGAACTCAATATCAAATTTCACAATATGGACAAACTTTAAAATAGAGTAATGTATAAGTAATAAAAAACTGAAATGTCAGGCTTTTCTTGGATACTTACTGCGACAGAATACAGTGTTGAGTAAAAAGCCATACCTCAAAAAAGGAAACGAAAACCCTCAGAATGCCACTAGAGTACATTCCTAACTTCCCTTAATCACGTTAGGTTAATATTTCCATGGAGAGTCTGACGGCATGGTCCCCAAATTATGTCTCATAAAAAAAAATTTAAACAGCAATAAAACTCCGCAAATATTTGATCCCGAAATTAAAAATGATTCTGCAGAATACAAATGGGAAAGGATTTCATGAGGTACAAGCTTTTTAAGGAAATCTAAGGTCATCAGCTTTCTTCACTAGGTCAAATTTTCACTTTCCCTTTTTATTTCCATGACCAATAATTAATTATCTGGACTGAACATAGAGAAATGAGAACTGAAAGGAGCAAAGGTACATAGCCCTAAAGGTTGCATTTAATCCAGCTACTTCTTTAAGAGCATGGAGTAAGGAACACCGAAAATCTACACTATACGGAAGAATAGAAGATAGAATGTAAACAGACATTTTACAAGTCACACAAAAACCTACGCTAAAACCACCACCATAGCTATTTGGGAAGGGGGAAGAAAAGGGTAATTTTTACCTCGACGAAGACACATTGTTTGCACACAAGAAAATAGTAGAATACTAAACTGCAACACAGTTCATATTTTTGGAGGGGTGATTTTTCCACTCAGAAATTATACACAAATATATAAAGCCTAGCCGAACCAAGTGTAATAATTTAATAATTACTTAAATCTCTGGTAATGTAAAGCATCCAACTAATTATACAGTAAATAACGAGTATTCATTTGCATACGTAAAGAAATTAAACCAACGACTCACCTGGTGGGATGTTGTGTCCTTGCCCTACTCGCCGTCTGGGAGACTTCGAACCGTAGATAGCAAACTGACTATCGTCTTCGCCAGTGATGGACCCTTGGAACCATGTACCTTCTTCGTTAAAGCATAGCGTGGCAATACCACAAATCTCGACTTGGGGACCATCCATCTTATTGAAGCACATTCTTGAAGAACCGACTTTTACACGAAAATAGAAAAGAAACAGAACTGCTTTTATAACAAGAACTTTT
>JAXCGZ010007631.1:120000-155000 GCA_037179515.1 Halocaridina rubra
TACTACTGATATCCGAATCCAGATCATTTAGATATACGATGAATAATAGAGGACCCAGTACCGAGCCTTGTGGTACCCCGCTTGTAACCGAGCCCCACTCTGATTTCTCTCCATTTATGCAAACCCTCTGTTTTCTGTCTTTTAACCATTGTTTGATCCATCTGAGCACAGCTCCTCCTATACCATGAGCTTCCAGCTTTTTAACTAATCTTTTGTGAGGAACTCTATCAAAAGCTTTGCTAAAATCTAGATATATTGTATCATATTCTTTGCCACAATCTACTGCCTCGTAAACTTCTGAATAAAAAGACAGTAAGTTTGTAAGGCACGAAAAACCCTTAAGAAACCCGTGTTGTGAAAGTTTTATCAGTCTGTGTAATTCTAGATGTGCCCTTATTTTATTTGCAATTATGGATTCTAGAATCTTACCCACTGTTGACGTTAAACTTACCGGCCTATAATTATTCTTTTTAACACGTTCTCCTTTTTTAAATATTGGTACCACATCTGCCAATTTCCACTCCATGGGTACCGATCCTAATTTTATTGAATTATTAAATAATGCAGTTAGAGGACAACTAAGCTCTTCCTTGCATTCCTTTAATATTCTAGCATATATTCCATCAGGTCCCGGAGATTTATGAGCCTTTAATTTATCTATTTCTTTTATTACCTCCTCTCTCGTAATATTTATTGAACTAAGTATATTATCGGGACTGTCTCTGTAAATGGATTCTACTTCCGGAATATTTTCCAAGTTTTCATTTGTAAATACAGATAAGAAATAATCATTTAAACATGTACACATCACTTTATCGTCATCTGTGATATGGCCATTGGCTACTTCAATTGGTCCGACTTTTTCCTTAAATTTTGTTTGATAATGTTGATAAAACCCTTTAGGATTTTCTTTAGCTTCTCCTGCTATTCGAACTTCGTATTTTCTTTTCGACTCTCTAACTATCTTTTTAACTTCCCTGTTTAACTGTATATATTGCTGCCTCACCTGCTCTTCACCTCTTTTTAGTTTCCTGTATATTCCTCTTTTAATACCTATAAGATTCTTTATTCTATTGTTCATCCATTTAGGGTCATTTTTTCTTGATCTGCAATGTTTCATGGGAATATAGTCTCTCTGACTATTCTTAAGAGTCATGACAATATTGTTATATTCCTCATCCAAATTTATATTAACTGACGGGCTGCTGTTCTTTCCTGTGAGAGAATTTAATGTATTGATCTTATCTTGTGATAATCCTTGGCATGTGGTACCCAAATTTCGGGGTAATCCGCTACCTGCGACCTGACCTGCTGGATTAACTACCCACAGCTGTACCCCAGAAATCCCTTCCCATACCTCATTAGATAATTTAGTTTTTAAGCCCTCAAAATCTCCTGCTCTAAAGTTTGGAACAATATTCTTATTTTCCTTTATAGTTTCCTTGAAAATTATGTTAAATCTAATGGAATCATGGTCACTGTTGCCCAATTTTTCACCAACTTCTAAATTTGTAACCATATTCTCTCTATTACTAAGAACTAAATCTAGTGTATTCACCCCCCGTGTTGCTTCATGTACATGCTGAGAAAGGAAATTGTCTTCTACTACTTCCAAAAACTCCTTAGAGCTACTATCACCTGTTATGGTTTCCCAGTTAATATGTCTAAAATTAAAATCGCCTACAATGCAAACTCTATTTGACCTGCTCACTTTAGAAATTTCATCGTATATAACTTGCGACTCTATATTATCTAGATCAGGTGGTCTGTAGACTACTCCTACAACTAGACTTTCTATATTATTTTTAATTTCAACCCATAAGGTTTCTGAATTTAGATTTGTCTTAATTCCAGACTTAATGCAGCTTTTGAGGCTATCTTTAATATACATAATTACCCCTCCCCCTCTTTTATCTGCACTACGATCAGCATTATAAAGTTTATATCCTGTAATTATGTACTCAGCTTTAAGGTGTTTGCTTTCTAATTTAATCCAACTTTCACTAATGCATATTATATCCGGTCTCTCACTACATACTATGGCTCTCAGTTCTTCTATCTTGTTACCTAAACTACGGCTATTTGTATAATATACTTTTAAACTTTCTCTAGCTTCACCCTTCTTGTGGCTATTCTTTTTGTTAATATTTGTTCTATGTAACAAATGGTTCTTATCCTTAGACTCCCAGTTATTTGACCCACTATTTACTGAACCCTTACTGACTAATTTCTCTGCACAAGTATTAATCATTTCATTATTTGTGTCTAACAAAACCCCCCTACCTCTCTGTCTATCATACCAGCCAATACCGAGACACCTGAATTAGAAAGATGCACTCCATCCCTTGCATACATATGCTTACGACTAGTGAAGTGATCCCACCCGTCTATAAAACCTATATTATTCTCCCGACAGAAGACTTTCATCCTAGCATTTACTCCTATAGCTCGAGACCACCACTCTGAACTTTGGCTAAGCCTAGGGAGAATACCACACATCACAGGAACTGCACCCCTTTTCCTAATCTTATCCAGGGCTTGTCTATACAACCTAATCAGCTCTTCACTTCTACCATCCTGCACGTCATTTCCCCCAGCTATCAAACAAACAACATCTTTTTTCTCAATCCAGCTATTTATTGACTCACCCACCTTCTTCATACCTGCTCCAGGGAAAAAATATTTTCCTCTAACTCTATGCCTGAGT
This sequence comes from Halocaridina rubra, assembly GCA_037179515.1. NCBI lineage: Eukaryota > Metazoa > Arthropoda > Malacostraca > Decapoda > Atyidae > Halocaridina > Halocaridina rubra. Next base: position 122,708 of record JAXCGZ010007631.1, read on the forward strand.
TTCCTGTCTACATATCTGCATAGTGAATCCCCTACAATTACCAAAGAACGAGACTTATCCGGAGGATGGGTTACTCCGACCTTGGGAGACTTACCTAGGCTCTTGACCTGAGAGCTTTTCCCACTTCCATTTTTACGATCGCTAGCACACTCTATGGTTCCTGAAGAATTGCTGCCGCCACTGTCACATTCATCTCTAAGTGACCTAAATGAATTAGCAACCTGTAGTCTTAAAGTATCATTTTTCTTAAGAACCATTTTCGTTGAACCCTTATTCACAACTTTCCAGTCGTCTTCATTATTCAATCGACCCTTCCTGGTTAACACCTCTACTTTACCTCTCAGATCCCTGTTCTCCTCAGCTAAGGATCTGACCTCCTGCCTGACTGCGGCCAACTCATTTCTTAAATTAAAAATGAGTTTGCTTGCGTCAGACGAGGACAAATCCCCAGCACAGCCACAAACAGCACCAACAACGACACAACTACCAACACCACTACCACTAACACCACCAGCACAAAGAACACCACCACTCTCCTGAACATTTATGTTTATGCTAAACATAAACAAGCCCAAAAGGAAGACTCTCCTCAAGACATTCCGGTGTCTAAAAAATTACTCCCCTGATATCTTTTGTGAAACATTAATCAACAACACAAATGCACTTAATAGAATTAAATACACAGATAACGTCGATTTGCAGGTTGAGATTCTAACAAAAGTCTTCCTTGAATGCTTAGATAGTTGTGCACCCATTGTAACAAGAAAAATAACCCGCCCCTCAGCCCCCTGGCTAACTAATGACATCAAAGAGGCAATGCAAATCAGAAATCAAATACAAAAAGAGCTAAAAATGAATAGATATGATATGACTTTCCGAAAACGTTATAAAACAGAAAAGAAACGTGTCAGATCTCTCATCAGTGTAAGTAAAAATGACTTTTACAAAAAACAATTTAATGACTCTAGACATGATACAGTAGCAACATGGAAAGTGATAAGAAGCATGATACCAAATGAAAAGAGTACCTCAGAAAGTTATGAAAATATTACAGATTTGAAAGACAAAGCAGAAAACTTTAATAACTATTTTGCTAACGTTGGCAAAAATACATATGAAAAAAATCAAGAAAACATCAACTCAGTGAATATGAGTAATTGCTTAAATGACAATTCTTCCAATGTAAACACAAGAGAGTACCAGTGAGGACGTGCTTCCAGCAGCTCTAGTCTACCCCCATACTTAGTACAATGGAGAGTGGTGGTGTTCTTTGTGCTGGTGGTGTTAGTGGTAGTGGTGTTGGTGGTGGTGTCGTTGTTGGTGTTGTTTGTGGCTGTGCTGGGGATTTGTCCTCGTCTGACGCAAGCAAACTCATTTTTAATTTAAGAAATGAGTTGGCCGCAGTCAGGCAGGAGGTCAGATCCTTAGCTGAGGAGAACAGGGATCTGAGAGGTAAAGTAGAGGTGTTAAATAGGAAGGGACAACTGAATATTGAAGACGACTGGAAAGTTGTGAATAAGGGTTCAACGAAGATGGTTCTTAAGAAAAATGATACTTTTAGACTACAGGTTGCTAATTCATTTAGTTCACTTAGAGATGAATGTGACAGTGGCGGCAGTAATTCTTCAGGACCCATAGAGTCAGATAGGTGTACTAGCTATCATAAAAATGGAAGTGGGAAAAGCTCTCAGGTCAAGAGCCTAGGTAAGTCTCCCAAGGTCGGAGTAACCCATCCTCCGGATAAGTCTCGTTCTTTGGTAATTGTAGGGGATTCACTATGCAGATATGTAGACAGGAAACTCAGGCATAGAGTTAGAGGAAAATATTTTTTCCCTGGAGCAGGTATGAAGAAGGTGGATGAGTCAATAAATAGCTGGATTGAGAAAAAAGATGTTGTTTGTTTGATAGCTGGGGGAAATGACGTGCAGGATGGTAGAAGTGAAGAGCTGATTAGGTTGTATAGACAAGCCCTGGATAAGATCAGGAAAAGGGGTGCAGTTCCTGTGATGTGTGGTATTCTCCCTAGGCTTAGCCAAAGTTCAGAGTGGTGGTCTCGAGCTATAGGAGTAAATGCTAGGATGAAAGTCTTCTGTCGGGAGAATAATATAGGTTTTATAGACGGGTGGGATCACTTCACTAGTCATAAGCATATGTATGCAAGGGATGGAGTGCATCTTTCTAATTCAGGTGTCTCGGTATTGGCTGGTATGATAGACAGAGAGGTAGGGGGGTTTTGTTAGACACAAATAATGAAATAAATAATACTTGTGCAGAGAAATTAGTCAGTAAGGGTTCAGTAAATAGTGGGTCAAATAACTGGGAGTCTAAGGATAAGAACCATTTGTTACATAGAATAAATATTAACAAAAAGAATAGCCACAAGAAGAGTAAAGCTAGAGAAAGTTTAAAAGTATATTATACAAATAGCCGTAGCTTAGGTAACAAGATAGAAGAACTGAGAGCCATAGTATGTAGTGAGAGACCGGATATAATATGCATTAGTGAAAGTTGGATTAATTTAGAAAGCAAACACCTTAAAGCTGAGTACATAATTACAGGATATAAACTTTATAATGCTGATCGTAGTGCAGATAAAAGAGGGGGAGGGGTAATTATGTATATTAAAGATAGCCTCAAAAGCTGCATTAAGTCTGGAATTAAGACAAATCTAAATTCAGAAACCTTATGGGTTGAAATTAAAAATAATATAGAAAGTCTAGTTGTAGGAGTAGTCTACAGACCACCTGATCTAGATAATATAGAGTCGCAAGTTATATACGATGAAATTTCTAAAGTGAGCAGGTCAAATAGAGTTTGCATTGTAGGCGATTTTAATTTTAGACATATTAACTGGGAAACCATAACAGGTGATAGTAGCTCTAAGGAGTTTTTGGAAGTAGTAGAAGACAATTTCCTTTCTCAGCATGTACATGAAGCAACACGGGGGGTGAATACACTAGATTTAGTTCTTAGTAATAGAGAGAATATGGTTACAAATTTAGAAGTTGGTGAAAAATTGGGCAACAGTGACCATGATTCCATTAGATTTAACATAATTTTCAAGGAAACTATAAAGGAAAATAAGAATATTGTTCCAAACTTTAGAGCAGGAGATTTTGAGGGCTTAAAAACTAAATTATCTAATGAGGTTTGGGAAGGGATTTCTGGGGTACAGATGTGGGTAGTTAATCCAGCAGGTCAGGTCGCAGGTAGTGGATTACCCCGAAATTTGAGTACCACATGCCAAGGATTATCACAAGATAAGATCAATACATTAAATTCTCTCACAGGAAAGAACAGCAGTCCGTCAGTTAATATAAATTTGGATGAGGAATATAACAATTTTGTCATGACTCTTAAGAATAGTCAGAGAGACTATATTCCCATGAAACATTGCAGATCAAGAAAAAATGACCCTAAATGGATGAACAATAGAATTAAGAATCTTATAGGTATTAAAAGAGGAATATACAGGAAACTAAAAAGAGGTGAAGAGCATGTGAGGCAGCAATATATACAGTTAAACAGGGAAGTTAAAAAGATAGTTAGAGAGTCGAAAAGAAAATACGAAGTTAGAATAGCAGGAGAAGCTAAAGAAAATCCTAAAGGGTTTTATCAACATTATCAAACAAAATTTAAGGAAAAAGTCGGACCAATTGAAGTAGCCAATGGCCATATCACAGATGACGATAAAGTGATGTGTACATGTTTAAATGATTATTTCTTATCTGTATTTACCAATGAAAACTTGGAAAATATTCCGGAAGTAGAATCCATTTACAGAGACAGTCCCGATAAAATACTCAGTTCAATAAATATTACGAGAGAGGAGGTAATAAAAGAAATAGATAAATTAAAGGCTCATAAATCTCCGGGACCTGATGGAATATATGCTAGAATATTAAAGGAATGCAAGGAAGAGCTTAGTTGTCCACTAACTGCATTATTTAATAATTCAGTAAAATTAGGATCGGTACCCATGGAGTGGAAATTGGCAGATGTGGTACCAATATTTAAAAAAGGAGAACGAGTTAAAAAGAATAATTATAGGCCGGTAAGTTTAACGTCAACAGTGGGTAAGATTCTAGAATCCATAATTGCAAATAAAATAAGGGCACATCTAGAATTACACAGACTGATAAAACTTTCACAACACGGGTTTCTTAAGGGTTTTTCGTGCCTTACAAACTTACTGTCTTTTTATTCAGAAGTTTACGAGGCAGTAGATTGTGGCAAAGAATATAATACAATATATCTAGATTTTAGCAAAGCTTTTGATAGAGTTCCTCACAAAAGATTAGTTAAAAAGCTGGAAGCTCATGGTATAGGAGGAGCTGTTCTCAGATGGATCAAACAATGGTTAAAAGACAGAAAACAGAGGGTTTACATAAATGGAGAGAAATCAGAGTGGGGCTCGGTTACTAGCGGGGTACCACAAGGCTCGGTACTGGGTCCCCTATTATTCATCGTATATCTAAATGATCTGGATTCAGATATCAGTAGTAACCTAAGTAAATTCGCAGACGACACTAAAATAGGTAGAACTATAAATGGAAAAGAAGACATTCATGCTTTACAAGAAGATCTAAATAGATTATCTGAATGGTCGGACAAATGGCAAATGGAATTTAATGTTGAAAAATGTAAAGTAGTTAAAATGGGTACTATAAAAGACAATACTAGTTATAAGCTAAATAACCATGAAATCATGAGTTCTCAGTGTGAAAGGGATTTGGGAGTTCTTGTGAGTAGTAGTCTTAAGCCAAGAGAGCAATGCACAGCAGTCAGAAATAAAGCAAAGAGAATTTTAGGATTTATCTCAAGAAGCGTTAGCAATAGGACGGAAAAAGTTATTTTGCAGCTCTATCTTGCATTAGTTAGGCCCCATTTAGATTATGCTGTGCAATTCTGGTCACCCTATTACAGAATGGAAATTGAATCCTTGGAGAGGGTGCAGCGAAGAATGACCAAGATGATACACAATATCAGAAATCTACCATATGAGGACAGATTAAAAAAACTTAATCTACATTCTCTAGAGAGGCGAAGAGTTAGGGGGGATATGATTGAAGTGTATAAATGGTTTAAAGGGATTAACAAGGGAGATATTAATAAAGTTTTAAAAATTCATGATCAAACCAGAACTCGTAATAATGGATTTAAGCTTGATAAATTTAGGTTCAGAAGGGAAATTGGTAAAAATTGGTTTGGTAATAGAGTAGCTGATGCATGGAACAAGCTTCCTAGTAGGATAGTAAATGCCAATACCTTAGACACCTTCAAATGTAGATTAGATAGACATATGACAGAGGTAGGGTGGGTATGAATAGGTTAGTGCTTGTTAGAAAAACCATAAAAAGAAAAAAATAGAATAAATAAGTAGAGTAGAATAGAATAGGTTAGACATGCTGAAAATACAATTCAAAAATGGAGCTGCCTCGTGTGTGCCAGTAGGCATGTTGCAGTGTCCTCTATTCTTATGTTCTTATGTTCTTATGATTGTGCTACCCTAATTCTTACCATAAAGAGCCTAAGAAACTCTGGCTCTTATGGTTCAGATGGTATACCATTTCAGTTCATCAAAGATGCTCTACCCATGATTGCATCCTATATTCTAACTATTATGAACACTTCCATTGTTACTAAAAAGTTTCCTGACTCTTGGAAAATATCACATGTAATACCTCTGCATAAAAAGGGGGACAGAGAAGATGTGACAAACTATCGTCCCATTTCCCTGCTACCCATTTTCTCTAAAATATTAGAAAAAATTGTTGCATGCCAACTTATGTCATATTTAGAATCAAATAGACTATTAAGTATTAACCAACATGGTTTCAGACCGAAAATTTCGACTGAAGCTGCACTGCTTAAAGTTACGAATAGTATATATAATAATATAGATATGAAAAAAATATCTATGCTTGTATTATTAGACTTATCAAAAGCCTTCGACAGTGTAAACCATGAAATTCTTTTAAGTAAATGTATTAACTTAAATATTGATCCAAGCTGGTTTAGCGAGTATCTATCTAATCGTAAACAGTCCATACGTCTTAACAACATTATCTCTGTGCCAAAAAATGTATCATTTGGTGTTCCACAGGGATCAGTACTTGGTCCTATCCTCTTCTCCATTTACGTAAATGATCTATCTTCTTTCATTTCTGACTGTCTAGTCGTACAATATGCAGATGGCACTCAACTACTCCTTAGTGGTGATATTAATAATCTCCCAGAGCTAACTTTAAGAGCAGAAAACACTCTGTCAAAAATTAAAACCTATTTCCAAGAAATTGGGCTGTTAATTAACGAAAGTAAAACACAGTGCATATTTATTGGTTCAAGGTTCCACATAGCACAAATTCCAGAAAACACAACAATTAATTTTTGCGAAAATATTATCACACCTAGCAAAACAGTCAAAAACCTAGGAATTCACTTTGATAACCACATGTTGTTTGATTCCCACATAGATAAAGTATGGAAAATGGTTACAGGAACATTAATGTACTTATCACGTATAAAAGACAATTTTGAGACTACCACTCGAATAACTGTTGTTGAATCTCTAGCCCTAAGTCACATTAATTACTGCACAACTGTTTGGGGAGCTACCACTAAGACTCAGATAAACAGAATACAGAAGCTTATTAATTTTGCAGCTCGAGTTGCCCTGGGAGGAATAAGAAAATATGACCACATCACACCAGCTCTCAATAAACTTGGGTGGCTGCGGGCAGAAAATAAGGTCGCTTATGCTATTTATGTTTTTGTATTCAAAATTTTGGACCATCATTATCCTAGCTGGCTATTTGATTTAAAAACAGTCAGGGATATAAGGGGAACCAACACAAGACAGAGCAGTGAGCTCTTTATTCACAGAACAAACACAGAAGCAGGTTCAAAGATGATCACTGTCAAAGGGCCAACACTCTGGAATAATATTCCAGAGCATCTTAAAAATGCATCCTCCTTCACAGCTTTCAAAGGCAAACTATATAGTTTTCTTTTGGACAAATAGTTGCTGCTCATTAAGAACTAATTATTCTCATTGTAAGGAAACAAATATGGAAATGATGCCGATAATAACGATCCTGTATCTAGTGGCATACTTACTACTTTATTATTAACATTATTGTTAACATTTTTATTACAGCATTATTATTTTCTATGAAAGCTACATTTAATTCAACTATATGTCTAACCCTCTTATTTATTAGTTTAATTACATGTCTACTTATATGTTACTATTAATGTTGATTAACCATTGTACAAAATGGAAATAAATGTTTGTTTGTTTGTTTGTTTGTTATTTCCATTACAATACAATGGGTATTCGTCAGCCGGGACAAGCCCCAACCCCCCACTGTGGTGCCCAACCACAGCAGTACCTGCCAGTAAACAGCTTAAACTCTCGGTCTTGGACGGGAACCGATCTTTCTACCTCGTGAATGCGAAGCCAGCGCGTTACCACTGTACTAGCCAGCAGGGAAATGTAAGGATAGGTTAGGTTAAGTTATGTTAGAATCTGAGCTTGGCCTTTAAATTCAAATTCTAACCTATCCTAACCTAAACTTTCTTAGCTGTTGACAAAAGGAAGGTCACAATTCTTCAGATTATTATTATTATTATTATTATTATTATTATTATTATTATCATTATTATTATTATTATTATTATTATTATTATTATTATTATTATTATTATTATTATTATTGGAAAAAATATTGTAATTTGTTGAACAGCCTAAAAAAGGTACGGTTTTCTTTTACTTAATTGTGTTAAACGTAAATTAATATACACATACACACGGGCGAGCGAGCGCACGCTCACACACACACACACACACACCAATTGGAAAGAGTGACCACTGTGTGTTGTTGATGGAGTATATCATTGAAGATATTCTTCCTGAGAGTAGAGGCACTGAGGACATGAGGAGGAACTATCCGAAAGGAGATTACATCAAAATGAATGAGCTTTTTGCAGTTATTGACTGGAGAACCTTATTTTACAACAAATCTGTACAAGAAATGTATGACATCTTTTGTGAGAAATATGGGAAGATAGTAGATTGCTGCATACCTGTCACCAAAGTAGGTGTAATTCATGCCAGAGAGAAATGGTTCGATAATGGGTGTAAAAGAGCTAAGGAGTGGAGAGACAAATGCTGGAAAAGGTATAGGAGGAGAAAAAACATAAATGCCTGGCAAACCTACAAAAGAGCAAGGAATGACTACCTAAGTAAAAGGAGAGAGGCAGAGAGAGACTATGAGAGGGACATCACCAGGAAGGCTAAAGAAAATCCCAAGCTTTTCCACAGCTTTATCAGAGGAAAACTGAAGGTAAAAGAAGAGGTTTTAAGGCTAAAGAGAGCGGATGGAAGCATCACTGAGACGGATGAAGAGATCTGCAAAGAATTGAACAAGGAGTTTCAGTCAGTATTTACAGTAGAAAATACCCCACCCCCTCAGATTGCAGTGATAGAAGCTCAAGGGCCGGTATTAGAGAACATCAACCTTACAGCCACAGAGGTATGCAAAGCGCTGATGGATTTAGATGTTCATAAAGCTACAGGTCCTGATGACATATCCCCTCATGTGCTTAAAAAATGCGCAAACACAATATCAGTGGCACTAAGTATCATATTTAAGGAGTCAATGGAGTCGGGGGAGATTCCAAGATGCTGGAAACAAGCAAATGTGATACCTATCTTCAAAAAGGGAAGGAGGGATACGGCTCTGAACTATAGACCAGTTTCCTTGGCCAGCATAGTTTGCAAAGTTATGGAGAAACTACTAAGGAAACATATCTCTCTTCACTTGGAATCCTTCAACTTTTTGTCAGTGAGGCAACATGGCTTCAGAGAAGGTAGATCAACAGTAACAAACTTATTAGAATTTTATGATGAGGTAAGCCAAATCTTACAGGAAAGAGAGGACTGGGCAGATTGCATATTCCTAGACTTCCAGAAAGCGTTTGACACTGTTCCACATGGGAGACTTATTAGGAAGCTGCAATCACTGGCTAGAATAGGTGGAAATGTTTTGGAATGGATAAAAACTTACTTAGAAGGAAGGGAACAGAGGGTTAGAGTAAGACACTCAGTGTCTGAATGGAGAAGAGTTAGTAGTGGAGTTCCACAGGGTTCAGTTTTAGGGCCACTTTTGTTCCTTGTATATGTAAATGACCTACCAGAGTCTGTAAATTCATTCATGAATATGTTTGCAGATGATGCAAAGATTGTGAAGAAAGTAAAAAACGAGAACAATGGTAGAGAACTTCAGGAGGATCTAAATAATCTGCATGAGTGGTCAGAAAAGTGGCTAATGAAATTCAATACTTCAAAATGTAAGGTAATGAGAATGGGTACAAGTGCAAGAAGGCCCAAGCTTGACTACTCGGTGGCTGGAGTACAACTTCAAGAGACAGAAAATGAGAGAGATCTAGGAGTAAACATACTGGCAGATTTGTCTCCAGAAATACATATAAATGGCATAGTAAGGGCAGCATATGCATTCTTATTAAATGTAAGGGTAGCCTTCAGGCACATGGACAAGGAAATGTTCAGAAATATTTATGTGACCTATGTGAGGCCAAAACTCGAATATGCAGCCCCCTTTTGGAATCCGCACTTGAAAAAGCACATAGCTAAGCTTGAAAAAGTTCAAAGACATGCCACGAAACTGGTGCCAGAAATACGCAATCTCAGTTATGATGAGAGGCTGAGGGAATTAGACTTACCATCACTCGAAGCTAGAAGAGTGAGGGGGGATATGGTGACAGTCTTTAAATTGCTTCATGGTTATGATAGAGTGGATAGGGATCGATATTTTGATATGGCTGGCTCTAGAACTAGAGGTCATAGTTTGAAGCTTCGTAAGAAAACTTCTTTGCAGGATGTAAGGAAATACTTTTTCAGTGTAAGAGTAGTTGATAATTGGAATTGGCTAAGCGAGGAGGTAGTTAATGCTATCTCAATCCATAGTTTTAAGGACAGGTATGATAAGTATGACTAAGTCTAAAATGGAACCGATCAGGAGACGGGGAGATACGAACTTTGGGCTCTTTCCCGTAAACACAATTAGGTAATCACAATTAGGTAATCACGCACACACACACGCAAGAAGGTCCAAGCTTGGGTACTAACTAGCAGGTGCGGAATTTCATGAAACAGAGAATGAGAGATCTAAGAGTAAACACATTGGTAGATTTGTCTCCAGAAATAATATAAATAGCATATTAAGGGCAGCATATGCTTTCTAAGCAAATGCAAGGGTAGCCTTTAGACACATGGACAAGGATATGCTAAGAAATTGTTAAATAACTTATGTGATGCCAAAGCTTGAATATTCAGATCCCTTTAGGAATCCGCACTTGAAAAAAAGACAACGTATAAATAAGCTGGAAACAGTTCAAAGACATGGTACGAAAGTGGTGTCAGATATACGCAGTTTAAGTTATGAGGAAAGTCTGAGGGAATTGGACTTACCATCACTCGAAGCTAGAAGAATGAGGGGATATGGTGACGGTTTTTTAATTCCTTTATGCTTTGACAGAGTGGATAGGGATCGATATTTTGATATGGATGCCTCTAGAACTGAAGGGTCTTGTGGACTTAACTAAGACTTCCAGGACAATTCGATGTTAAGTATTCCTTCAGTTACGGTTCTCTTTCTATGCCTACATCAACACCGAATAATCTTGGATATTCGTTACACATGTCTTATTATCCCTTCATATCTGACAAGTCACAATACTCCCCATCTCTGTTTCTCTCTATGTTTTCTTCGTGCCCAGGCTCGACGAGGGTATATTTATTTTTATTTTATTTTTGACCCGCCCTGGTGTCACAATCATAAAAGAATATATATATATATATATATATATATATATATATATATATATATATATATATATATATATATATATATATATATATATATATATATATATATATATATATATATATATATAGCATCCACAGGACATAGGAAAGTAAAGAGGAAGCAGTATTTTCTGTTTTTTGTTTTATATTTACATCTTCAGGAAGGAGGTAGTAAATACTAAACAGCTGCTTTATCCAGCCTTTTTTTTTTTTTTGTTACTGATACCTGTGGGTGTTTTTGGTTATATATTACGCAGTTAAGTTATAGAATTTTATATATATATATATATATATATATATATATATATATATATATATATATATATATATATATATATATATATATATATATATATTATATCGAAATATAAAATTTATTTAAGAAATACTATATGAAAAGGTCAGTATCAACATTTTGTTCTATCATATTTGGTTTCCATTGAAAAATATAAATAATCATCCAAATGACTGTAGTTCTTTTCTTTTGCAGAGTCATACTTTCATTACATATCAGTTGTTAACATGTTTGGTATATCAAAGGTTGTTGCCGCATATTTAGTTAGGTAAGGTAAAAACCGCTTATCCCTAAAGAGACATAAAATATGAGCGTCAGAGCGACTGAAGATCATAGAGAACACACAGACTCGCCTCAAAACTTGTGCATCATTTACTATGGGTCCGGTAGGAAAACTTCACATGAATATTTTCCTGGTGTTGGACAATGTATGAGATGGAAAGACTGAATGTAGTGTAAAGGGAATATAATGAAACATTACTATACAAAGGTCTTATCCGTCCCTGCTTAGAATACTGCTCACACATCTGGGGTGCTTCTTCTTATACTTATCTTCTTGATAAGGTTGAATCTAAGGCAGTCAGACTCATTAATAATCCTTCTCTTTCTTCTAATCTGGATTCTCTCTCTCTTCACCGTAAGGTATCTTCCCTTTCGCTTTTCTATCGCTACTACTTCCATCGCTGCTCTGATGGGTTGGCGAGTTGCATCCCTCCCCCACTGCCGAGGCCGCGTAACACTCGCCAAGCGGCCTCATCTCACAGGTACTGTGTGGAGATTAGTAGCTCGCGGATTGGTCGGTGCAGCGACTGCTTCTTCCCATCTACCTCCAGACTCTGGAACTCTCTTCCTCCTTCTGTCTTTCCTAATTCTTATGACCTTTCATCCTTCAAAAAGCAGATCTATCGTCATCTCAGAGCCTAGTCCTCCATATCTCTGGGTCCTCTGTACTTTGACTGTTTTTTTTTTTTTCTGTCTGTCGTTTTCCTTTGTGTGACATTACCTCATCTCTGCTTTGTCCTTAACCTTTTTCTTTTCCTTCGTCTTGGTATTTTCTCGTGCCCGGGCCTTTATTGATGAGGGCAGTTTCTGCCTGTCCTGGTGTCACACTCATAAAAAAAAATATACGAAAATTATTCTATCTCTTACTCAAGCTCACACTCACTCGAATATAAAATATATAAGCCTGCAGACGGGGAGCTACAGACACGAGTCAATTTTCCTTGAAAGAAAAGTAGGTCAGTGCAGTTAAGTAAACATTCATAAAAGAAACTCAGTATATACAGTTCGTGATTGCAACACATAAACATACAAAAAAGTAATAAAGAGAACTAATATTTAAAAACTCCTGGCGATTCAAACGAGAAGATCAAGTCGAGCATTACAGTGTTACTATTGACTCCTTATATTACTTACTTGGCAGGGGCTACCACATGATGGACAATACAGAACTATTACACCAGAGTACGCAAAAAAAAAAAAAAAAAAAAAAAAAAAAAAAAAAATATATATATATATATATATATATATATATATATATATATATATATATATATATATATATATATATATATATATATATATATATATATATATATCTCATATTAAGCTTATATTATCGATAATATTATATCGATAAGATTTAATAAATTTAATAAAAAACAAAATAGGAATGCGTCTGACGTCAATGACCGAGCTGGGGTACGTTTTGGGCGCATAATCACCGTGCCCTCAATGGCAAATCAAAGAAGGAATTTTTATGCTGCGAATTCGTTATTATTATTATCAATACAAATTTGACATATTTTTTCAACAGACTGTTATTAGAAGATCACTTTACCTTTCCAATTATTATCACTGAATATAATAGGGTAGTTTAGCGTAGCATATATATATATATATATATATATATATATATATATATATATATATATATATATATATATATATATATATATATATATATATATATATATATATATATATATATATATATATATATATATATATATATATATATATATATATATATATATATATATATATATTATGTGCAGTGGTAATTATTTGATGAGATTCAAAGTGATCTTAAATTTTCGATTATTGAAGAAATTTGTAATATTAATAACGATTCTAAGGCAAGAAAATGCCTTCTATAATTTGTTATAAAAACGCAATTCACTTGAGCGCAATACTGTTATTGATAAACTTTTAAAAATGCACAAACAATGATAAAATTGATAGGGTCAGTCCCAGATTATGCACCAGATGTTATTTTTAAGTGCTACAGCCAGGTCTAAGGCAAAAGACCGGTGCTTAATATGGAATTGAGGCCAATGTTAAGTATGACTGAGTTAAGGGCGGTTTACACGGTCAAACGGTTTGTCGAACGCGGTTCGACAGCCAAGTGTTTGAAGTGATGTTCGAACGTGTGAACGGGGTATTTGGTTGTCGAACACGTTTGTCGAACGTGTTCGACAACCAAATACCCCGTTCACACGTTCGAACATCACTTCAAACACTTGTCTGTCGAACCGTGTTCGACGAACCGTTTGATCATGTAAATCCCCCTTTAACTTGACCTAATCGAAAATATAATTTTCATTCAACAGGTTTTTATTATTTAGCTCCTTGAAAGGTGCGCAATTTGGGAATGAGGTTGAACGCAGGTGTTTCATTTGAGATTGAGGCATATCATTTGCCTATTCTGGCAATGATCCATTTATATTACTGATAATTCTGTATCATATCAAATACACTTACGATTGACGCCCGGTAGATCAATTTTATAAACACAAAGGAATTAATATACGGAAAATAATGCAAGGTAAGCATTTATTATACAAAGAAATAAAAACATAATTAGATGCCGTGTTGAGAAACTACTTCTACTACTACTACTACTACTACTACTACTACTACTACTGTCTTAATTTGATGCAATCACCTCATCATTCTTGCTCGAATAGGTTGCAGGTATGGCTAATAATCTCTTATGGCTCTTAGACTGTAAAGAAAAGTGTATTCTTAAATTTCCTACTACTACTACTACTACTACTACTACTACTACTACTACTACTAGTTGGAGTGCGAATAAATATCCTTAACGACAATTGCCCCTAGGCCATTGCTCCTAGGACAATAGTCCCTAATTCTAAAGCAAAAGAGGACAATTGCCCCATGAAAATATTAATGTGAAATATGTCCCAAAATAATAATAATAAAACAAAATAAAAGAACCTCAATATGAACAGTTTATTATTGCATACCTGTTAGGTTTGGTTAGATTAGGTTAGGTTGGGATATTTAGGCTAGGTTAGGTGCACTTGTCCTAGGAGGCTGTTGTCCTAAGGGCAATCGCACTACTACTACTACTACTACTACTACTACTACTACTACTACTACTACTACTAAATAATAATAATAATAATAATAATAATAATAATAATAATAATAATAATAATAATAATAATAATAATAATAATAATAATAATAATAATAATAAAAACAGCAACAACAACAACAACTACAGTAATACTAATAATAATAATAATAATAAATTTAATCGACATCAAAATTATCAATCCGATATTCCAAGAAGCAAAAACAATGGACTAAGGACTTGACTTGTAGACGAAGAAATCTGTAAACCAATCAAAATCGACTTTCTTCCGTATACTCCATATTAATACACATAAGCCTAATACTAGAAGTATCTGGTTGATACTGGTTCTATTACGCATTTGAACACTGTATTTTTTCCAGTGAAAATCGTTCGTTTTCAAGACCGTGCTTTTTCGTTCAAAAAAAGGAATGTTTGACGTCACTGACCGGACTGGGGTACGTTTTGTGTTGAATGATCATTGAGCGTTCTCTATGACAAAGTCTAAAGTGGTATTTTTTTTTTATAAAATATAGCTTCCCAAAATATCTAGAAATCTAAATTTACCTAGAATATTATATTTCAATAGAATTAAAGGATAATGAGTGTTCTACTGTATATTCCGTAGGCAATACCCTCACCATCTCTGTTACTTCTTTCAGCATGAAAATAAAAAAAAATAGTTGGACAGTTTAACAATCATCCTTTTCCATAACGAATCCAGGTAAACAAAATTCGCAGGTACAAACGTCACAGGAAAAAGTCTAACTTAACCTAACCTAACCTGTGACATTTTTACCTAGCCAAAATTGTGACTTTTTTCCTGTGACTTTATTACCGGCCACGTCTCTGAAGGGGGGTTTACACGTTTGTCGAACGTGTTCGACAACCAAATACCCTGTTCACACGTTCGAATATCACTTCAAACACTTGTGTCGAACAGCGTTCGACGAACCGTTTGACCGTGTAAACCCCCCTTTACATGGCATCCCATGTTGAGATTTTTTTCTCTCTACAAGACGAGACGACTAGCGACCTCGAAAATGGATAGGAAAATATTTAAATGTTCATATACTGCATCTCATTCACATTTAATATGAAGTTAAATACACTCTGCGTTTGTGGCTTGTACTAAAACCATCTCTAGAGAGCTAAAGCAACGAACTGAAATAATATTTAAGAAATAGGATAATGGCCCGAACTCTTAAACAATGTAAACCTAGGATACCAGGATCAACTGATAATTCTCCCTCCCCGACCCACCCAGGGGGAAGATTCTTCAGTTGATATGAGTTATGGGGAGGCTCTTTAGTACTGTCTGCCTGTTTGTCTGTCTGTCTGTTTAGGTTTGGTTAGATTAGATTAGGTTAGGTTAGGTTGGGTTAGGTCTTCATTTCATGATTGAAATTCCTCCATCCATCCATATATTCCAAGGTTGATAAAAAGACAGACCTAACCTAACCTAACCAAACCTAACCTAACCTAACCTAACCCAACCTAAGCTAACACATCCCTTCAGCCTTTCCCATCTGACATGTCACAACACTCCCCATCTCTAGTGTGTCTCTGACACTGTTACGCCGGGCACTCGGGGGGGGGGATTCTTCACTTGATCTCAGTTGGGGGGGATTCTTCAGTCGGGTACTCTGGGGGGAAGATTCTTCAGTTGATCCGGATAGCAAATTGTTAGTTAGCTAGACACAGAAATTAATTTCATAAACGCATCTGCCGCGGTTTTGTGTATGGCTAGGATCCCACATGGCCCTAATTCTTAAACAGTGTAAACCTAGGCTACCATATTGTTAGTTAGCTAGACACACACAAATGGATTTCATAAACGCATCTGACGCAGTTCTGTGTATGGTAAGGATCCCATATGGGGATCCTAGCCATACACAGAACCGCGTCAGATGCGTTTATGAAATCCATTTGTGTGTGTCTAGCTACCTAACAATATGGTAGCCTAGGTTTACACTGTTTAAGAAATCGGGATTAAATTGGTTCCAGGCTCATGAGACGTCTAAACATTTTAAAATCTTGCTTCAGGGCATTACGAGGAGGTACTTCACAGGTCACTAGGAATATCCGGTGGGATCGAAAGGAGGTCAATCATCTCTCCATCTCATGCCCCCCCCCCATTAGATACTGGAGTTCAATCTCCTCTTTTCTTTTTTTTTAATATTAACTTCTTTCAAAGTGAGTTTTCTATGTAACGGGTCCCTAGATGTAATTTCTATACAAACAGCATAACAAAATATAAAGTAAATTAAAGCCCCTTCAACAACTCAACTTTTTTATAGCAATAACTTTCATAAAATTATTCCAATACTGAAATTATGGTCAACATCTCTAGCATGCCTACCTACAGCACTATTTTCCAAATTAATTCTACATGCCCTTTCCAGGTGCTTTGATTCTAATATTTAGACCCCAACATATTTTACCGACACAATGGCCAACACAGTTTGATAGGTAAACACATACACACCTTCCGCCATGCCAACACTTTTGACTAACCTTCTCTTACAAAAATAGGTTCGACAGGAACCACCACATGAAAGACGCCACTACCTTCTCCTTCTTGAATTTATGTGAGAGCAGTTTCTGGATGTCCATAAAAAAACTTGATAGAAAATAGGAGCTTTCAAAATGTGGGTTATGAGGCTGAAAATGGTACCAACTCGTCACGATTCACAAGGATTCAAGTCAAGGATAAAAAGGTAAATCTCTCCTTCTAATGGGTTGTTTTACATGGGCAAGACTCAAAAGTAGGAAAAAAGAAATTAATGTAATACTAGAGAGGAGGGGGAGGGTATCCCTACTTATTAATGTATGTATGCGTGAAGGGGCGAGGGCAATTGCCCCAAGAACAATAACCCCCAACTCTTAATAAAAAGCGGCGATTTGTTCCTAGATAACATTAGAGTAAAATATATAAGTAACAAATAATGTAAGAAAAGGAATTCTGTGTAGATAATTAATTATATCATACTTGGTTAGGTTAGGTTATATTAGGTTAGGCTAGGGGTAATTGTCCTAAAGGGCAATGGTTCTAAGAGGCGAATCTTCCATGGGGCAATCATCCTACCTCCATGTACGCACTCCATACCACAAAAATTTCTAAACTTCACTGTTCTATCCAACACTTTTTCTTATTACAATAATAATAATAATAATAATGAAGAAAAAGAAGAAAACGAAAATACACAAGAATGAGCTCAGCATCAAACTTTGGATACAGCAATGTCCAACTAACTTTTATGTTGACGACAAAGCTTCTTCCACAATACATCAGACAATAGGTAATGTAACAAGTCTGAGGAAGAAAACTGGGATAATTCATAGGACAGTCGTGGGTGTCGTACTAAATTCAGATCCCTGTTGTAAAGTTGTCAACAAATAAAAAAAAAAAATCGTTATCAAAGGTAATTCTCGACATCAGACCCTATTCATGTATCAAACACCTGTCGAAGTAGAGCGAACTAAATTTAGCCGAGTAACTACATATGACACGATTGTCCTACGACAATCGCAAGACTTTCATAAAGACACCTTTTATATATATATATATATATATATATATATATATATATATATATATATATATATATATATATATATATATATAATTGTAGGAATTATGTTAAAGGGGTTTTAAATAGATCACTGTGTAGGCAAGATTCAAACTTATTTGTATTGTACCTAACAAATCCTCGTACAGTACCAGATGTGAAAACAAGATCAGCTGATTTTTCCTTGAACAATAAGATAGGACTAAACGAGAGAGAGAGAGAGAGAGAGAGAGAGAGAGAGAGAGAGAGAGAGAGAGAGAGAGAGAGAGAGAGAGAGAGAGAGAGAGAGAGAGAGAGAGAGAGAGAGAGAGAGAGAGAGAGAGAGAGAGAACAATAATAATAATAATAATAATAATAATAATAATAATAATAATAATAATAATAATAATAATAATAATGAAAATTATAGTAATAATAATAATAATAATAATAATAATAATAATAATAATAATAATAATAATAATAATAATAATATCTGTATTCAGCAAAGTATAAAGTGGGACAATATGTATGCAACAGGAGAAACTTAATGCAAAAATATCAAAACACGTCACAATAATTTTTACAATATCAGAAAGTATATAATTATTCTTAAAGGTATATATACATCTAACTTCGATATATATATATATATATATATATATATATATATATATATATATATATATATATATATATATATATATATATATGTATATATATATATATATATATATATATATATATATATATATATATATATATATATATATATATATATATATATATATATATGAGTGTGACACCGGGACAGGCAAAAAGTGCCCCCATCAATAAAGGCCTGGGCACGAGAAAACACCAAGACGAAGGAAAAGAAAAAGGTTAAGGACAAGGTTGAGATGAGGTAATGTTACACAATGGAAAACGACAGATAGAAAAAATAGTCAAAGTACAAAGGACCTAGATATATGGAGGCTTAGGCCCTGAGATGACGATAGATCTGTTTTTTAAAGGAAGATAGGTCATAAGAATTAGGAAAGACAGAAGGAGGAAGAGAGTTCCAGAATCTGGAGGTAGATGGGAAGAAGCAGTCGCTTCACCGACCAATCCACGAGCTACAAATCTCCACACAGTACCTGTGAGATGATATATATATATATATATATATATATATATATATATATATATATATATATATATATATATATATATATATATATATATATATATATATATATAAAATGTGATTACCTAATTGTGTTTACGGGAAAGAGCCCAAAGCTCGTATCTTCCCGTCTCCTCATCGGTTCCATTTTATACTTAGTCATACTTATCATACCTGTCCTTAAAACTATGGATTGAGATAGCATTAACTACCTCCTCGCTTAGCCAATTCCAATTATCAACTACTCTTACACTGAAAAAGTATTTCCTTACATCCTGCGAAGAAGTTTTCTTACGAAGCTTCAAACTATGACCTCTAGTTCTAGAACCAGCCATATCAAAATATCGATCCCTATCCACTCTATCATAACCATGAAGGAATTTAAAGACTGTCACCATATCCCCCCTCACTCTTCTAGCTTCCAGTGATGGTAAGTCTAATTCCCTCAGCCTCTCATCATAACTGAGATTGCGTATTTCTGGCACCAGTTTCGTGGCATGTCTTTGAACTTTTTCAAGCTTAGCTATGTGCTTTTTCAAGTGCGGATTCCAAAAGGGGGCTGCATATTCGAGTTTTGGCCTCACATAGGTTACATAAAATGTGTGTGTGTGTGCGTGCATGCGTGAGTGTGTGTGTGTGTGTGTGTGTGTGTGTGTGTGTGTGTGTGTGTGTGTGTGTGTGTGTGTGTGTGTGTGTGTAATTACCTAATTGTGTTTACGGGAAAGCGCCAAAAGCTCGTATCTTCCCGTCTCCTGATCGGTTCCATTTTATACTTAGTGATACTTATCATACCTGTCCTTAAAACTATGGGTTGAGACGGCATTAACTACCTCCTCGCTTAGCGAATTCCAATTATCAACTACTCTTACACTGAAAAAGTATTTCCTTACATCCTGCAAAGAAGTTTTCTTACGAAGCTTCAAACTATGATCTCTAGTTCTATAGTGTGTGTGTGTGTATGTTTATGTTGCTAAAGTCAGACTTTATGATTTTCTATATATATATATATTATCTATCTATCTATCTACCTTGGCTGTTTTCCCCATTGGGGGGGGGTAGCTGACATAAAAAAAGAAACAATACGAGGATTACTTTGCTCTATGGGCAATGACGAGAGAGCTAGCGACCGTTCAGATGGCACTGCTGGAGTGCCACACCCCATCCTCCCGGCTCTTCCACAACCTGTGTCGCTTCATAATGCCAACTCCCCTACTGCCCCTACCACAGGACTACATCCGTAAGATGCAGCCCCATGGTAACAGCAAATGCCCATTAGAGCTGCATCACAATCGCTTGCCACTCATTCCTATTCCTAGCACACTCACTTGCTTCCCTCACATTCATCCTCATATCATTCAGGGCTGTCCTTACTCCATCCATCCACCCAAACCTAGGCCTCCCTCTAGCATTTCTCCCATCAACTCTCGCATTCATCACCCTTTTCAGCAGCCTTTCAACATCCATCCTTTCCACATGGCCAAACCATCTCAGAACATGCATATCTACTCTGGCTGCCAATTCTCTCCTCACACTCATTCTTGCTCTCATCACTTCATTCCTAACTGTATCCACCCGAGATACACTAATCATACTCCTCAGGCCCTCCATCTCAAACACATTTAGTTTCTGTCTCTCACTTACTTTCATACCCAATAACTCTGATCCATACAGCACAGTTGGCACAACCACTTTCTCATACAAAACTTTCTTAACATTCATTTCCATCCCTCTATTCTTCATCACTCCTTTCAACGCACCCAACACTACATCCTTCATTCACTCTGTGACACACATCTGCTTCCACTCCACCATTGGCAGCTATAACCGAGCGTGAATACTTAAACTGATCAACTTCCTCAAGTGTCTCTCCATTCAACATAACATTCAATCCAGCACCATCCTCATTTCTTGTACACCTCATAACCTTACTCTTTCACACATTCACTCACAACTTCCTTCTCTCACACACCATTCCAAATTCTGACTCTAAATGACACAGCTTCTCCTCTGAATCTGCCACCACCACAGCATCATCAGCAACAACAACTGATTCAGCTCCCACTCATTATCATCCTCATCTACCATTCTCAAACCTTGACCATGCACTCGCTCATTCCTCTCTCTTACGACTCCATCAGTATACAAATTGAACAGCCATGGTGACATCACACATCCCTGTCTCAAGCCCACACTCACTGGAAACTCCTCACTCACTTCATTCCCTACCCTAAAACAAGCTCTACTGCCCTCATACAAACTCTTCACTGCTTGCAACAGTCTACCATCAATGCTATATAACCTCAAAACATTCCACATTGCCTCTCTATCAACTCTATGATATGCTTTCTCCAGATCCAAAAATGCAAAATACTCATCCTTACCTTTTGCTAAATATTTCTCACATAACTGCCTAACTATAAAAATCTGATCTATACAACCTCTACCTCTCCTAAAACCACTCTGCACTTCCTTGATCACATTTTCTGTATTATCCCTAATCCTATTAATCAGTATCCTACCATACATTTTTCGTACCACACTTAACAAACTTATACCCCTAAAATTACTGCATTCATACACATCTCCCTTACCTTTGTATAGGGACACTGTACAAACAATCACCTATTCAACTGGCACCATTGACAATATAAAGCACATATTAAACACTTTCACTAACCATTCCAATGCAGTCACACCCCCTTCTTTCAACATCTCCACTCTCACACCACCATTCCAGGTGCATTACCTTCTTCTGTTTCATCCAATGCCCTTTTCACCTCCTCTCTTGTAATCTCTTTCTCATTTTCATCTCCCATTACTGGCACTTGAACACCCCCCCCCCCACTGCCACTATAGCTGCCTCTCTATGTTCCTTAACATTCAGCAACCACTCAAAATATTCTGCCCAACTTTTCCTTACATCGTTCCCTCTTAACATATTCACATCTTTCACTGTCTCTTCCATCCTCGATCCACCCTTCCTTACTCTCTTCACTTCTTTCCAAAACTTCATTTTAGTCTCCTCATATGACCTACTAAACCCCTGTCCTCACCTAATATTTGCCAACCTCTTTTCTTCCTCTATCTTCTTGGTTTCCACATTTTTCTCTCTATTTCTTTCATACTTCTCCTTACTGTTACACTGCAGCCATTCCTCAAAAGCCCTCTTTTTCTCTTCCACCTTCATTTTCACCCCTTCATTCCACCACTCGCTGCCCCTCCTCATGCCACCTCCAACAAACCTCTTGCCACACACATCACTTGCATGTCCCACAAAACCTTTCAGGCTTTTATTACAGCAGTTCCATATCACTGATGAGTATATGTAGATAAGATCCAGAACTTCAACTAATATTTTCAATCTGTGACTTTCAAAATAAATTTCTATTCAGGTTACAGAAGACAATCATGTTGTATGCTCTAGTCTACTGTATACTGCACGGTGTGTCCTTGAATAGACACTTTTAAATAGACCATTACGATCGCAAGATTTATAGCAGCCAAAAAAAAAAAAGAGTATCTGTTCACATGATGCTGTTCAGTAACTAAAAATAAAATAAAAAGTGGAGAGAGAGAGAGAGAGAGAGAGAGAGAGAGAGAGAGAGAGAGAGAGAGAGAGAGAGAGAGAGAGAGAGAGAGAGAGAGAGAGAGAGAGAGAGAGAGAGAGAGAGTATTAATCCCTGAGAATTAAAGGTTTCAGGCAGGGATATATATTTTCGAGGCAAAGGATAGAAGCCGGCTGTATCTATGGATTACTCATCTTTATATATATATATATATATATATATATATATATATATATATATATATATATATATATATATATATATATATATATATATATATATGTGTGTGTGTGTGTGTGTGTGATTACCTAATTGTGATTACCTAATTGTGTTTACGGGAAAGAGCCCAAAGCTCGTATCTTCCCGTCTCCTCATCGGTTCCATTTTTAGACTTAGTGATACTTATCATACCTGTCCTTAAAACTATGGATTGAGGTAGCATTAACTACCTCCTCGCTTAGCGAATTCCAATTATCAACTACTCTTACACTGAAAAAGTATTTCCTTACATCCTGCAAACAAGTTTTCTTCCGAAGCTTCAAACTATGACCTCTAGTTCTAGAGCCAGCCATATCGAAATATCGATCCCTATCCACTCTATCATAACCATGAAGGAATTTAAAGACTGTCACCATATCCCCCCTTACTCTTCTAGCTTCGAGTGATGGCAAGTCTAATTCCCTCAGCCTCTCATCATAACCGAGATTGCGTATTTCTGGCACCAGTTTCGTGGCATGTCTTTGAACTTTTTCAAGCTTAGCTATGTGCTTTTTCAAGTGCGGATTCCAAAAGGGGGCTGCATATTCGAGTTTTGGCCTCACATAGGTTACATAAATATTTCTGAACATTTCCTTGTCCATGTGCCTGAAGGCTACCCTTACATTTGATAAGAATGCATATGCTGCCCTTACTACGCCATTTATATGTATTTCTGGAGACAAATCTGCCAGTATGTTTACTCCTAGATCTCTCTCATTTTCTGTCTCTTGAAGTTGTACTCCAGCCACCGAGTAGTAAAGCTTGGGCCTTCTTGCACTTGTACCCATTCTCATTACCTTACATTTTGAGGTATTGAATTTCATTAGCCACTTTTCTGACCACTCATGCACATTATTTAGATCCTCCTGAAGTTCTCTACCATTGTTCTCGTTTTTTACTTTCTTCACAATCTTTGCATCATCTGCAAACATATTCATGAATGAATTTACAGACTCTGGTAGGTCATTTACATATACAAGGAACAAAAGTGGCCCTAAAACTGAACCCTGTGGAACTCCACTACTAACTCTTCTCCATTCAGACACTGAGTGTCTTACTCTAACCCTCTGTTCCCTTCCTTCTAAGTAAGTTTTTATCCATTCCAAGACATTTCCACCTATTCTAGCCATTGATTGCAGCTTCCTAATAAGTCTCCCATGTGGAACAGTGTCAAACGCTTTCTGGAAGTCTAGGAATATGCAATCTGCCCAGCCCTCTCTTTCCTGTAAGATTTGGCTTACCTCATCATAAAATTCTAATAAGTTTGTTACTGTTGATCTTCCTTCTCTGAAGCCATGTTGCCTCACTGACAAAAAGTTGAAGGATTCCAAGTGAAGAGAGATATGTTTCCTTAGTAGTTTCTCCATAAGTTTGCAAACTATGCTGGTCAAGGAAACTGGTCTATAGTTCAGAGCCGTATCCCTCCTTCCCTTTTTGAAGATAGGTATCACATTTGCTTGTTTCCAGCATCTTGGAATCTCCCCCGACTCCAATGACTCCTTAAATATGATACTTAGTGCCACTGATATTGTGTTTGCGCATTTTTTAAGCACATGAGGGGATATGTCATCAGGACCTGTAGCTTTATGAACATCTAAATCCATCAGCGCCTTGCATACCTCTGTGGCTGTAAGGCTGATGTTCTCTAATACCGGCCCTTGAGCTTCTATCACTGCAATCTGAGGGGGTGGGGTATTTTCTACTGTAAATACTGACTGAAACTCCTTGTTCAATTCTTTGCAGATCTCTTCGTCCGTCTCAGTGATGCTTCCATCCGCTCTCTTTAGCCTTAAAACCTGTTCTTTTACCTTCAGTTTTCCTCTGATAAAGCTGTGGAAAAGCTTGGGATTTTCTTTAGCCTTCCTGGTGATGTCCCTCTCATAATCTTTCTCTGCCTCTCTCCTTTTACTTAGGTAGTCATTTCTTGCTCTTTTGTAGGTTTGCCAGGCATTTATGTTTTTTCTCCTCCTATACCTTTTCCAGCATTTGTCTCTCCACTCCTTAGCTCTTTTACACCCATTATCGAACCATTTCTCTCTGGCATGAATTACACCTACTTTGGTGACAGGTATGCAGCAATCTACTATCTTCCCATATTTCTCACAAAAGATGTCATACATTTCTTGTACAGATTTGTTGTAAAATAAGGTTCTCCAGTCAATAACTGCAAAAAGCTCATTCATTTTGATGTAATCTCCTTTCTGATAGTTCCTCCTCATGTCCTCAGTGCCTCTACTCTCAGGAAGAATGTCTTCAATGATATACTCCATCAACAACACACAGTGGTCACTCTTTCCAATTGGTGGTTCATACTCAATATTTTCAATATCCAACACATTATCTGTGAACACCAGATCAAGTAGTGATGGCTCATCCCCACCCCTGGCTCTTGTTGGTTCCATTACATGTTGGTGTAGGAAATTCCCTTGTACGCAATCTAGGAATCTTGCCCCAAAGGAGTCCTCACCACTGTGTGGGTCAAGATTTATCCAATCTATCTCTTTATGATTAAAGTCTCCCATAATCAAAATCCTACATTTTTTCTCCCGCGCCATGTTAACAACTGAGTTTATGACTTCAATCGTACCTATATGACTTTCCTCATAAATTTCAAGCCTATTTTGGTTCCTTGGTGGGTTGTATACAACAGTTATTATAATGCTCTCTGACCCAGTATTTATGCGAGCAACAAGAAATTCCCTGAACTCACTTTCTATAGCCAAGTTTATTTCTTCAACTTGAATCCTCTCACTTATGAGCAGTGCTATCCCTCCACCAGTCCTCTCAGATCTTTCGACCCTTAGTATTCTGAAGCCCTTAGGAAAAACTGTGACACTGTTTATGTCCTCACTCAACTTAGTCTCTGTAATTGCTACTATATCTGCCTTACTGTTGTGAATCCTATCTTTTAATTCTACTGCCTTACCAGCTAATCCATCAGCATTTGTGTATAACAATCTTAATGAGGCCCCATCCCCTGATCTTCTGTCATTATCTTCTTTATCTCCCCTTTGTCTGGAAGTATTCCGTAACGAAAATTTTTCTTCTCTTCTTCATTTCTTTCATCATTTAACCTTCTTGCCTCTTGCAACAAGTTTTTGATCTTTCCCATCTCTTCCTGTGTTCTGTATCGTCTAATGAACACTTCTTTGCATTCTTGAAGGTCTTTTAGACTTTTTTTTCTCAACAATATTTCCCTACATGTCTCCCCTCTCTCAAAGGTTACTTTTGTTGGTCTCGGCTTTCCTTCCCTCGAATATTTACCTAGTTGGTGTATGTTTACAACATACACCAACTAGGTAAATATTCGAGGGAAGGAAAGCCGAGACCAACAAAAGTAACCTTTGAGAGAGGGGAGACATGTAGGGAAATATTGTTGAGAAAAAAAAGTGTGTGTGTGTGTGTGTGTGTATATACTGACTGCAATGGAAGATGGAAAGAACAGAGTCCCTTTGAGCTTTCGAGTGTATTATCTACTCGTCTTCAGAGGTTACTTACTCATTACTATCCATTTCTATATTTTTCTTCGAACATACGACAATTGTATCTTAATAAATAAAAACATAAATGAAACCATAATTTTTTCTAGACATTTAAAAGATTTATCTCGTCATCAATGGAGAAAAAAAACTTTCCTAATCATCATTGTTTTCAAAATCCGCAGTTTTCTTCTAATACAATAGTCGTAGCAACTAAATAGTTGCTATAATTTCCAATTCATCACGGTCATTAAGAAACACATTTTTCTAAGCATATGACACGTCTCATCAACAGATAAAATAAGAAAAAATCTTTTCTAATTAGTACTGTTATATCAATCCATATATTATCTTAGTGATGTCAGCTACACTGACATCACTAAGATAATAATAATAAAAAAAACTTCTTATTCCAGCAGTATCATCTTGAACACATAAAAAGTTTTATCCTACTTATCACTTTTATTAATTTCAGAGTGTTTCTACTAACACTGAATTAAGATTTATCTGCTAAACAGCTGATATTAAAACAATTCCCAGTTACGAGCAATGTCATCCTAATCAGATCTCAATAACAAATCTTATCTTTCACACTCATTGATGTCTTTATCATGTTTATCGGCAGTGAAAGTAAATAACAACCTTGAAATGAAATCAACGTTGTACTTCCTACAGAGTTCAACCATCAAGTATATTAAAATCGGTAATGGCACTATTACTACTAAATTTTTCATATTATTATTATTATTATTATTATTATTATTATTATTATTATTATTATTATTATTATTATTAGCAGCAGCAGCAGCAGCGGTAGTAGTAGTAGTAGTAGTAGTAGTAGTAGTAGTAGTAGTAGTAGTAGTAGTAGCACTTACTTCATTTACAAAAAATTTTCAGCTTTCTGTTGTTTTATTGTTGTTATTTCAACGTAGCATTCTTAATATAAAAGCTCTGTGCAAATAGCATTATAATTTTTTTTCTATTTCATAGGGCATTTCTTTACTGGAAATTAAACTATTGTGATAAATATATCGCAGTTCGCTGGACCCATTCAAAAAATACTAGTTTTATTTAGCATAAGAGATAACCCATCCACTGAAGGGGAATACAGCACTCCAACGTAATGCTAGTCCCATACCATGGAACGTAGGGAGATTTGGCGTCTGGACGTGCATTTGGGCCCTAAACTTATAGCAAAACCCAATGACAGAGAACCTTAGCAGGCGGAGAAAAGCCATTAGAACGCATGTAAGAGGGAAAGACGTACAAAGAAAGGAGATTTAAGTATATGAGCCGCGCTCTTCACTACTGCACTACAGTGATAATGGAAACGGTTCCAGGGTTGCCAGATGGCACAGACACCTTACGACCAAATTCTGTGCATTTCACGGCCAAATCCGGCCAAACATTTTTTTTATGTCTACGGCCAAATTAATTTGACTGGAAATATGTACGGTAAGTATATAATTTTAAATTAGCCCGGCACGTAAATTAAAAGAATTTTAACAAAGCACCTAATGCATAGTCATTTGAACCTGTACACGTAATTGTCAATAACCAGAATTTAGGCTTTATTTTGATTGAAAACTATTCTAATGCAAATAAATTATTCTACAATTTATTCCATTATGATCACTAATGATATCTTTATATTTCTCTAAGTTTATATATATATATATATATATATATATATATATATATATATATATATATATATATATATATATATATATATATATATATATATATATATATATATATATATACATATATATATATATATATATATATATATATATATATATATATATATATATATATATATATATATATATATATATATATATATATATATATATATATATATATATATATATATATATATATATATATATATATATCAGATTACTACCAAGTTATAAATTGAAGTTTCAAATTCGTATTAAATCGTGATACATTTAGCCATATTTTCCTTCAGTCTTTCAAATTGGAAAAAAGATTTTAATACTGAAGCGGGGAATTTCAGAAATATAATAAAGCTTATTATTTTGTTTATTTACCGTTTCTGTAGGTATTAAGTATATTTCCTTTTCAAAATAGTCAGAGCATTGAGTAGGAGCTCTTTTTATGTCTTGTAGTCACTATACATGACGAAATATCCTTGCCTCTGGTAACCTGCCTATGAAGCTAGAGGTGAGAAGCGTGACTATAATGCACAAGATGTTAATGAAATGTAAAAGAATCTTTGGTTTAGTTTTTCTCGCCTGTGGCTGCCCTTGTAAGAGATTTAGCCTTGGCATGAGCGAGGGCTTAGCCAGAGCTAAATCTTGACGGGGCTTTAAAAAAAAAAAAAAAAAAAAATCTTCTTCTTCTTCTTCTTCTTCTTCTTCTTCTTCTTCTTCTTCTTCTTCTTCTTCTTCTTCTTCTTCTTCTTCTTCTTCTTCTTCTTATTATTATTATTATTATTATTATTATTATTATTATTATTATTATTATTATTATTAATAATAATAAAAATAATAATAATAATAATAATAATAATAATAATAATAATAATAATAATAATAATAATAATAATAATAATAATAATAATAATAATAATAATAACCTTTAAGAGTGTTAAAACTCCTCCAGGGACCAAAAAAAAAAAAAAAAAAAAAAAAAAAACTTTACTAGTGTAAGAGAGAATTTATTGGGAAGTGGCAAATTTTCATCAGAAAGTGACCTTATCATCCCTTCTGGAGTGCAGAAAGGGAGATATGATGAGAGAGATATTCTGATGAGAGAAAGTGTTTTTTGATATGAGGGTAATCTGTCTCACCTTTTGCTGGTGACAAAGAATCGATCCCTGTAAAAAAGCAAAA
The DNA here is from genome assembly GCA_037179515.1 of Halocaridina rubra. Taxonomy (NCBI): domain Eukaryota; kingdom Metazoa; phylum Arthropoda; class Malacostraca; order Decapoda; family Atyidae; genus Halocaridina; species Halocaridina rubra. The sequence goes on from JAXCGZ010007631.1 coordinate 152,159, forward strand.
CAATAGGCGTTTAAACACGAAATAAATTAAACTAAATGAGTAGCTCCAATCTACAGTAGATCTTTGGCTGGATTTAATATGCCACACTAGGGTGGAACGGGCTGTGGTGAGCCCATAGTTCTGTGCATTTATATGGGTGTTGCTCAGATTTTTTTCTAAAATATTCAAGTGGCTTGTTCGAGCCTGACATTTTCGGGTTCGACCCCTTTGCGGGGCGTAAGGAAAGGCACCCAACCTTAATCTCACTGCTCCAACCTGTGTCCACACCCAAAATCATTAAATGTAGTAAAAAAATTTTTTTATTTTTTTTTTATTATTTTTTGTTTTGTTTTACACAGGCGAGAGGAGGACTTGAGAGCTGTGTGGTAGAGTAGGATAAATCCTCGTTGCCCTTAAAGTGGGATGTGTCATCATGGGAGAGAGACAGTGAAGAGATGAAAGTACAGGTGAGGAAGAGGAGAGCTTGGTGGTGCAAGGTGAATCCATTTTACTCCTGAATAGGGGCGTCATCACTGCGGGAAGGAGAGAGAAGAAGTAAAAGTACATGTGTGATGGAGAAGGAGGAAGAGGAGAAAGCTGTGGTACAGAGAGAATCTAATTTGTCCTTTTAGTATAACTATTACCAATGGGAGAGGGTGAGAGATAAACTGAAAGGTAAACTTTGAAAATAAGGAAGGAAGAGTATTTCAAAAGGGGCAGGCCTCTCTCTCTCTCTCTCTCTCTCTCTCTCTCTCTCTCTCTCTCTCTCTCTCTCTCTCTCAGCAAGGACAGCAGTCTTGTCTATCCTGGCCCTCCCAGGTGTGTTCAAGAGTAATTACTTTTAAGCCCTCTGATCAGGGTTTATATTTAGGGTACACAGCACTAAACCGTAATCGATATGGATATAAAGAGATAATTACTCATTGAATTAAACTGTTATTTAAATTAAACGGGTAAATTTTTTACACCGTTACAATGGGGTGCAGTACTCTTCCCTCCTATTGTAAAGTTTGCTACTCTTCTAAGCAAGATTACTTTATCAGATTGAAACATATTTTAATCTGATTGTGTCCTAGATTCGAATTCCGGAGAGAAGCAAGACTATATATCATGTACTTACATATACTGCGTTTATTTGATCATATTATACGATGTTTTCTATAAGAAACATCTGTTTAATTTACATTTCATAAGTTTTGACACTTGGACAGGCAAGAAAATTGCCCTCTTCAGGCACGGGCACCAAAAATACATTAAGACGAAGTAAAAGTGGAAGTTTAAGGGCAAGGCAGAAATAAGGGAATAATACACAATTGGAAAAGGACAGACTAAAAGAATAGCCGAAGTACTGAGGACCTAGAGATCTAGCAGGATTAGGTCTTGAGATGACGATAGATCCGCTTTTTGAAGGAAGATAGGCTATAAGACTTACGGAAGACAGACGGTGGAAGAGTTCCAGAGTCTGGAGGTGGATGGAAAGAAGTAGTCGCTGTACCGACCTATCCCCAAGCTACAAATCTCCACACAGAACCTGTGAGACGAGGCCGCTTGGCGAGTGTTACGAGGCTTCGGTAGTGGGGGAGGGATGCAACTCGCAAACTCATCAGAACAGCGATGGAAGTAGAAGAGATAGAGAAAAGATAAAGAGACGATACCTTACGGTGAAGAGAGAGAATTCTGATTAAAAGTAAGAGAAGGATCCTTGATGAGTCTGATTGCCTTAGATTCAACCCTATCAAGGAGATAAGTGTAAGAAGAAGCACCCCAGATGAGCGAGCAGTATTCTAAGCAGGTACTTTCATGGTTTTAAGGACTGTTTGGATAAGTGTTAGTGGGTAAAAAATAAAACCGACTAAGAGACAAGGAGTAGCAACTATAGGGCCCTTTCCCGTGAAGAAAACAAATAGCTAAATACAAATAGGTTATAAGCACTTGCTTAATTAAATGGATCAAATCTTAATTTACACTCATTAAGTTTTGAGTTCCATCCATCGAGATTTTTTTTCTTCTATTTGATAAAAGGAAAAAAGTCTTCTTAATGGTTGGTTAATCTTAAATACGTTTAAAAAAACCAGTTCTCGAAGGGAGAAAAGTAGGTCATGAAACACGTGGCACTACATGACCTTAATCACCTACGTCATCACTTAAACTTTGACATCGCGTTGACTGTATAACGAATGTAAGAGTATATCACCTACGTCATCGCTAGAACCTTACCATCACCTACTACATAACTAAAAGATTTACATCACCACGTCATTACTAAAAACTTGGCGTCACCTACACCATAATTAATAGCTTTACGTCACTACGTCCTCGCTGATGCCTGTACGTCACCTACGTCATCACCTCAAGTGGAAGGGACAGTGGTGGGTGGTGTGGCAAGGAACCGACTGGCAATGTAGCAAAACCTCACCAACATCTCTTCAACATGAGGCATAAAATGATAAACATTGCAAAGGAAAGGGAGAGTGAGGGTGGCGTCACGAAGAACCAACCAAACGACACTCAGTGCCACTGTTGAGGTTGAAGAGTTCAGAGGGTCCGTATAAAACTTGAATGACAACTATGGGAAAAGGATATTTAATACCTCTGTGACATGAAATCTGATATTTTGTTCTTATTTTGACAATATGTACTTACGTCTGATACTACTACTTTTTAACAACTAGGACAACTACCACTATTGTTATAAATACTGCACTGGACACAACTTTATGCTACTTTTTTAATCAAATAAAATTAAAGGATCAATGTTATCATCCTGCTAGAATCGAATATCCGCATGTCCATTCAATCTTTAAGTCCTTCTGCCTTGAAAAAAGTGGACAACTTCTAAAGGATCCACATCCTTTATTTTTTT
>JAXCGZ010007632.1:0-27500 GCA_037179515.1 Halocaridina rubra
GCCGAGGGCGGGACGAGAAAGCCAGGCTGGAAGGATTAGAAAGGTGCCGATCGCTTCCTCTTTGTCTTGCCTATCTCGGAAATGGAGATAATTATGGTAACAAACCTGGGCCTGCAGCAAGGACGGCGGGGGAGTGAAAAAATGAAATCCCAGAGAGAAACCGTGGAATCGCGCCTAGCAAGAATTCATGAGCAAGGGACAGAGAAAACAAAAGTCGTCCTAGTCCGAAAAAAAAAAAAAAAAAAAAACACTCAAAAAAGCCATGTAAACGAATTGATGAAATCCCAGAGAGAAAGAAGGGTATTTAAAAATCCCTTATTAGTTAATTAAAATTACCCCCATATTAGAACTGAAAAAATGGGAAAGAAAATGTCCCCACCGTCTTTGTCCACTGTGCTAAAAGACAAAATATTTTTTTTCATTTTTATTTTTTTTGTTTTACTAGCTTTAAGATAATTTTAAGCGAAAACTCAGAGTCTCCCTTAGATATAGTTTTTGAATAAGTGCCATTGATAAATTGTATGATTTGCACTAAGAGTAATAAGTTGCTTTTCTGCTTGAATAATATCAGTGTTTTGCTTAGATATTATCATAGTTTTGCTTTAGTATTATTCTTGTTTGAATTATGATTTAATCTTTATGTTCATTAAGTTTTTACATTAATTGGTCTCTGAATAGTAATTGCATATTGAAATAGTAAATGTTTTGTCTTTACTCATAGTAACAAATGTTTTGTTTCAGGAGTAGTTTTTAAGGCCAAATTTTAAAATAAATTAATGCCCATAGTAACAATAGGAGTAGAAATTATAAGATAAGGTTTCTTACAGAAATTACTATTGATGTTATGGTCTATTGCATTTTACATGTTTATACATGCTAATACTCTACCTCATTTTTTTGCTAATGTTCTACACGATTTATACTTTTACTGTAACTAACTAAATTTTGTCTTTTGAAGAAACGAGAGAAGTAAATGAATTAACGTTTTGATTTAAACTGACTTTTGATCTTAATTTATGTTTGTTATTAGTTACACACTGAAATCATAGTGATTAAGGTTACTTTTGTTTAAATATAAGAATATGTTTGTGTTAAAGATTTCCCACAAGGAAATAGACTCTGCATGCTCTAGTTGTCTGTAGAAGTACTATATATATGTTATGTTTGTGTAATTTGTTTAGAGTCCATAGAAATAGGATTTCTTAGATAATAGCTTAAATAATTCGGCCCCGTTTTTATTGTAAACAAATGTTAGTTAGAATGATGAAACTGAAATAAGAGATATTTCAGTGTAGTGGGGAGGGATGTCGCAAGACTTTTGCTATTTTGCTAGAGGTCAAAGGGAACATTGAACACTCTCTCCAGTGTTTGTTGGGATGAGGCCTATGTTAAAAGGGTCACGAAGATATATGGATGGTCCCATGGGACTCGGCATCTGGCGTCAAGTATCTCAAGAGGGTGTGAGATATAAACAAGTCCTTTATTCCCAATACCACACACGAACATTTGACCTATATGTATGTAGTGACTTGGGGAGATACCCAATGGCAATAGACAATTGCCACCCACTCCTTTGCAATAGGCTTGTTGGAATAGCTCCTCCCCTTATAGGAGGGACTCCACTTCGAACCTGGAGTTGATTTGCAGGACTGGATGTCGCTTGAGTTCATTGGCAGGACTGGATGTCAAGCCACGCCCTGCCCTTGGGGTATTTCAAGAACCACCCAAGGCAGTTAGTTGAGTTAGAGACCGGGCCTTGCCAGCAGCAGAGTTAACACAGTACAGCTGAGTTAGCCTCCCCCTTTTGGGGTGGGACTCAGGAATTAGTCGTGACAGGAACTGTAGTAATAGGAGCTCTGAGTACATAGATGTTAAATAAGAATAAAGCAATATAAAGATGTTTTTCACCAACCACGCTACCATAATTATAATTATAACGTAGTAAGTAAATCCTTACGTCAAGTGAATACCCTTTCTAACTTCAGACCATGACGGTCTGTGAACCCTCGACCTGACAAATTAAAGTAGCAAGCATGACCTCTATGCCAGTGTAACCACTATTAACTCTACGTCATACTTTGGCAAATTAGTACTGCAATACTCTAGAGACAAATGCCCCATAATACATAAAAAATCAATACCATAACCATACACATTACAAAGGCTATTTTTAATGATATTCCAACAAGTGAAAAATCTGCAAAAGTAGCCATTGGACTTTTCAAGACTCAAATCCTAACGACTTACAGTGGCCCTCAAATTCCATTCCAGAAATTCTAACCTAAAAGTTCTACCTTTGAAAATTCCACCGCATGCAAGTTTCCCTCCACAAAATGTTAGGTTAGGTTAGGTTAAACTGCTAAGTTTGAGTAAACAGTCTTTTAGTTGTTGCAGGTTGGAAATTGCATGGGGAGGAATTTTGTGGAGTGCAATATACATGGAACCAGACTGACAGTATACAACCTTTTATATTCATTATATTACCAACATGAAATACATTGGATTTAATTACTGCATAAGTGCAAAGAAGTATATGGATTTCATGATTTGTAATTATGTTATAAATTAAAAATACTTGCATATTCAAATTTCCCAAATAGATTACCTATATATGAGCAATTGCTTTAGTGAGCATTTATGAAGCTGGTTTTACTTAATTGTCAAAATAAAATAGTCAAACAAAAGACTTACTGTATTTCCAAAATAAGGTACAGCAGGTACTAAGAAGACTTACCTTTAAATAATTTAGTTTGAAGTAGAGTACTTCATAATCAAATTTATCATAACTTGAAAGTATACTTGTCACAGACAGCTGCACTGAGGCTTTTTATTCACTAAAGACGACAATGTGTCAAGGATTTGTAAAAAATTTTTATGAGTCTAATAAATTCATAGCTGGTTAACTGTAGTCTCTGAAAGACCAATACTTGTTTGGTAATAATTAGCTAGCAACTGATTTCTTAAAAAGAAATTTGTTCAGTGATTTTAGAATACACTTACGTATCTAACTCAGGTGAACATCAAAATTATAGAGGTGCTGAGAGTATCAAGGTGAAGACTGTTTTAATTACTAAATCTATGTAAAATGGAAAATCCTGAGCTGTATTACAATTACACAAGGGACTGCCACTGGTTTTAATGGTGTGGGGCTTGCTTAGTCATCCATGCAGATGGGTCTAGCGCCAATTTAATGATAAGGCTAAGGATAATGAAGAACATTTACTGTGTGATCTTTTGGAAATATGACATCAACTTTTTGTTGTTAGATACAAAAGTTGAGTGCTGTTACTCGAGACAAGAGAACTGACAGATTTCACACACTGACTATGACATAAATGATTCCCAACACATTACTGATAGCTGGGGAATTGAAAACCAAAAATTTTCACTCGATTACAAAATAAAAAAAAAGGAGAGGCAGCAGACCTTAACTTATGCTTTCAATTGATTCACCAATAACCCAAATTATAAAACAGCGCAAAGTTAGGCATGCATATATATATATATATATATATATATATATATATATATATATATATATATATATATATATATATATATATATATATATATATATATATATATATACACAGTGTTAACTCAATTATTGCGGTAGTTCGGTTCCGGGACCCTCCCTGTACTGTCAAAGAAATACCCTTTACATTATAAATAACAGCAAGCAACGTAATTTTTTTATGAAAGTGATAGGAAAACTTACCATGAATGAGGTGATGATGACTTGAGATACATAGGTTCCATATTTTACAATAATTTTTACGTTTACCTAAAATAGCGGCCGACATCCACAACTTTTTTCTTTCTTTCAACATATCTAAGAGTTTCACTTTATCTACAATGGTTAACATTTTCCTTTGCCACTTAGGCTCACTACAAGAAGCCTTAGAAGATGAAGGATGCTTGGGAGGCATTGCAAAGGTTAAAATATGCGAGTAAAAAAATCACAAGCAAAACATATTAATAATAATAAGCACAACGTGAATGGCGCACACGAGTGAGGCGAGACAATGGAAGATGGTGGAAGCCTTTGTCTGAAAAGCTGATAGCGGTATCGTATTTTACATGTTAGTATTTATGTTTTTTACTATTTTTTACTGTTATATTATTCTTAGGCTAAGAAATACGTTTTTTTAATCAATAAAATCATGAAACTACTGGAAATATAAATATATATGCTAGGTCACGTAGCTTCGACCCCAATACATTGTACGCTATCGAACACAAGCAAAACGTTTAATAAGCACAACGTGAACGGCGCACACGTAAGTTAGACTGAACGAGTCTCTGTCCAAAACGCTGATAGTGGTATCGTATTTTACATGTTGCAATACTTTTAGTATTTATGTTTTATACTATTTTTTACTGTTTTATTATTCTTAGGCTAATAAATACGTTTTTTTTATCAATAAAATCATGAAACTACTGGAAATATAAATATATATGCTAGCTCAGGTAGCTGCGACCCCAATACATTGTACGCTATCGAACACTATTTCGTATGAAGCAATACTGTGAGTTAAACTGTACGTACGTATATCGTTCAGTTATAAGTACAATGTATATTAATTTAAAATTCATCTATTTATTTGATGATTGTACAAAATCTATTGTATTTATTCATTGTAATTTGAACCAAATATTCCTTTTGTAAAGATTATACTGTACTTTTCAAAAGAGGTGGTCAATAAATGTATCTATCTATCTATCTACATTTATGTTTTTTACTATTTTTTACTGTTTTATTATTCGTAGGCTGGGAAATAATTTTTTTTTATCAATTAGATAATGAAATATGTTTTTTCAATAAAAAAAAAATTAAAATACTGATTTTTTTTTTTATATTTTAATATTTTTGCATATACCCATGAAATAAAATAATAAAAACAAAAAAAACGCGATAGAGTGAGAAAGCGAACCAGGAAACGCGAATAACCGGGGTAACACTGTGTGTGTATATATATATATATATATATATATATATATATATATATATATATATATATATATATATATATATATATATATATATATTGCTTATAACATATTCTTAACCTTCTATATGCTTTAACTCATGTCTAGAATACTCTACTCTAAGTAAACTCTGCCAACTACAATACAAATTCTAAGTAAAAACAGTACAATAATCTGTTTTAAAATACAGTATAATCTTAGGAAAATATGTTCTGTTTAATTTTTTTCAAATATTCAGCCATCACAATTTCATGTTGTGTATGTCATCATGCATTTTGTTACCAGTAAGAAAATTTGACTTTAGAACAACTTTGCAATTGCATCAAAGTAAGCACATAACACATATAAATCATAAACAGCCTAAATTGCAGCACTGTATATCTCAACCAATCCTCTAGTCAGTACCAGATGTCTTACGAAAACTAACAGCAAAAGCCATTTTATCTGTTTTAGCCACTCTGTCTGACACTGATAAAAATTTATATGGCTTGACTGTATTACCAATAAATAATTAATAACTTATTAATGAATCAATTTATCAACATACCAGTCATCCAGAGGCAAACCAACTTTGGTAGTAAAGGTAAGCAATACTGTATAGTGTACTTATACTATTTTTATGTATTAGATTAAGCACATAGATTATTTTTCTGTGTTTTAGAGTATTTATTTTTAACATTGGTGAGAGAATTAGCTTCGACTTTAGGTGTTTTCCAACTTACATCGAAATCTGGTTTAAACCAGGTGTCAGGAATGGAACCCTGACGTAAAACGAGGACCCCCTGTCTATATATAAGGGGGTCCTCACTTTACATAAGGGTTCCGTTCCTGACAACTGACTTAAAGTGGATATTGACTTAAGTCCAAACACACCTATAATTCAAACCTAGGTCTGAGGAGACTGAGGCAGGTGAGTCTGGAGAGGCAAAAGAACATAAAGCACATTATCTACAGAAATAATCTAAGTTCTCATTGTAAAATATTGTAAAATTCACTAAATGTACAGTATACTAAATATAGAAATATGAAAGCACTCAGTAATACAAAACTGTACAGTACAATATGTCTTACCTTTTTTCTCATATCTCTGTTTGAGATATCTTAATGCAAAAGTCATTACTAATGCTATATTTTAGTATCATTATTATCACTGTATTATCATCATTAAATTTATTTACAATTATTATTACTATTATCATTATTATTATGATTATTATTATTATTATTATTATTATTACTGTTATTATTATTATTATTATTATTATTATTATTATCTGTTCACTTGTTTGCTATATTCATGTTCATAGTCCAGGCAAGCTAAATGAAAAAAGACCAAATAGGGGAAAAAATAATAAGTTTTTTATATTAGGCATAAAGACTCCTCAAGGGTCGCAAAACAAAGATCTAAAGAGTTCCCCTCTGTAGATGGGTGCAACCCCCTTTTTCGGGAACCCCCCTTTCAGAGGGTACTTTTCCCCATATTTACTGATTTTATCCAAAGAGGTGCATCGTACGGATACACAGTATAGGTACCAAAGAATTTTGTGTAAATAAGCCTGAAAGTAGGAGACGCATTTTTGCCGATTTGCAAAATTAGCATTTCACCCTAATATTTTGTTCAATAACTCTTAAACTACTAATTTCTCGTCAAAATACAATATTGATGACATTGTTGAGTGAGATTTCTCTGGCTAGTACAGTGGTAACGCACTAGCTTCGTATTCACGAGGTCGAGAGATCGGTTCCCGTCCATGGTCGAGAGATGAAGCTATTTACTGGCAGGTTACTGGTGTGGCTGGGCACCACAGTGGGGGGTTGGGGCTTGCCCCGGCTGACGAATACCCATTGTATAATGGAATAAAGATTTATTATTATTATTATTATTATTATTATTATTATTATTATTATTATTATTATTATTATTCTATATTATTATTTTTTCGGAAACAAACTGGAAAGTAGAAGACCCATTTTATCATAAATAAAATAAAAGAAATCTATATCACAGTCAAACGAATAATTTCTTGCAAAAGTTGTATGTAAATGTAATTGGAGTATATTTTTTGAAGGATACATTTTAGTATTTACGTAAAGGACCATAGAATGTATTGTAGACTCATTTCCACACCATCCATGTGGTAGTCTCTCTGGCGCATTTTTTTTTCCTCCAAGTGGTATCCCCAGTAGGCCTAATCCACTCCAGTATTTTTCCTACAGTTGGCACAATCACTCCTTGATAGTCTATTTTCTCACAATAGGAAAATGTCTTCGTCATCTGGTACAAGGTCATCAGCATCATACATGCAGGTGAAAAAATTCATATATGCTTGGCCATTGCACATGGAGCACATTGCAGAACAGCTCAACTAACAAAGCCACACCGCTTCCCACAACCGGATTTAAAACTGCATGCAATTACTTTTAGAATTTTGCTGGCACTGGAGGTGCACCTGTTCAAACAGGTGACAGACCACCTCCAACTTTTTTTCATCCCCAGACATTTGGCTGTGTTACTTCTCCTCGCCATGATTGAATTTGATAGTAGATTCAATAGCTGTATTGTTGAGCTGCTGTAAAAGTGGGCAAAAGACTGAGAGCTATACATCATGACTTGAATGACAGACATTTTTGGTAAATGATATAAACCTGTGATGGTTGAGGTCTCTTTCAGTTGTTGGAGCATTATAGAGGGCAAGAATAAATTTCTCTCCAGCGGCAGCTACTTCATCATGTGTTGATAACAAAAAAAAAAAAAAAAAAAAAAATATTTCCATTTTGTACAATGGTTATTCAACATTAATAGTAACTTATAAGTAGACATGTAATTAAACTAACAAATAAGAGGGTTAGACATATAGTTAAATTAAATGTAGCTTTCATAGAAAATAATAATGCTGTAATAAAAATGTTAACAATAATGTTAATAATAAAGTAGTAAGTATGCCACTAGATACAGGATCGTTATTATCGGCATCATTTCCATATTTGTTTCCTTACCATGAGAATAATTAGTTCTTAATGAGCAGCAACTATTTGTCCAAAAGAAAACTATATAGTTTGCCTTTGAAAGCTGTGAAGGAGGATGCATTTTTAAGATGCTCTGGAATATTATTCCAGAGTGTTGGCCCTTTGATAGTGATCATCTTTGAACCTGCTTCTGTGTTTGTTCTGTGAATAAAGAGCTCACTGCTCTGTCTTGTGTTGGTTCCCCTTATATCCCTGACTGTTTTTAAATCAAATAGCCAGCTAGGATAATGATGGTCCAAATTTTTGAATACAAAAACATAAATAGCATAAGCGACCTTATTTTCTGCCCGCAGCCACCCAAGTTTCTTGTTAAATACTGCCACAACGTCTTGAAGGTGATCATACTCGTTAAGAAGACTAATAGTTTTCATTTTTCCAAGCCCATAAAATGATGTTGTATCACAGCCACTACAGAATGAAGTGACATCACTGATTCCTTGATGTTGCATAAGATGTTAGACTGTTGGATTTCTTGAGAACGATAAACTTTTCTGGGGACATTTCCCAGAGCTTCCTTCAACAGTAAAACATTTTTTTCTTCAGGAGTTAGTGCAGTAATAAGAGTCAAGAGGTCCACATCTTATCCAACTACAACAACTGACTCATGTTGACTTGCTTCTTGGATTGCAGTCTGAACAATTAGTACATCAGCATCATCTACTGCAATTTGTGTTTCAATACCTTTATTATAAAATGCCTCTCTTAGGTGCATGTATAGGCATTGCTTATTTTTTAGAATGCTCAAGAACACTGCCTTGAGAAACAGTGAGTGAGGTATTGTCATCAAATATTATTTCAGGTGAAATTTATTTAATTAGTCAATGTTGTCACAAGATGCCTTTTGTACTCACTTTTTTTGTGGAGTATCCATCAAAAATGACAGTGATTTCTTTACCGTAATGCCTCTGAATGAAACTGTCATATGTAGCACTAACATTTCCAGATGAGCCTTGCTTTGGCCAAACAACAAAATGAATCAAGTGACCATCATCTATGACATACTTTGTTTCCGAATCATAAATGTTTCCTTCTTTGACATCGTTGAACATTTTATACAAAGCAGACTTTTTTGTCTTTCTCATTATTCCCATCTCATCAAGTATTGATAATGGAACAGTAGCTAACTCAAAAGCGAATCATTCTTCCAATTCTTGAGGTACCTTTACAGTGCAGATTATTCTCAGAAACAACTGAGTGGAGTCAACATGAACGGTGTCATCTCCGACTTTAACGCTAGTAGAAATAATTGGTTTCACTCTCTTGTTGTGTCGTACCTTTAATTTACCAAATGTTTCTATATTTTTCAGAGATTCAAGCATTATCTCTTTGCCAATATCTTTAGATTTGTACCAGTTTACGTACTCAGGTGCTAATATACCAGTTGATAATAAATTGAGGCCATCTGTTCTCATGATTGGGTAGTGGTGGTGAAGCCATGCAACAAATTTTTGAACACTCTCCTTATCCTTTCAAATCACTGACTCCCTTAATTCAACATGATGAAAGCTATTGCCGCTCTGAATGCCACTAAATCGCTCGACACTTTCACATAGATGATGAACTACTGGTAAACCGAAGACCTATTTATTCAGAACACTTTCAGTGAAGCCTCTTCCATGAGAATGCCTCCAATACTCTTCATATTTTTCATCAATGTTTATTCTATTGTCATATCTGACCATACACCACACCAGTACTTTTCTGAACATTGAATGGCAAAGTACCCATCCGCCGTAAATATTTGAAATTTATTGTGTGGCATGTTGAGACGAAGAGAATCCATATCTTGGAGATATAGTTGGCAAGATTTGGCATACAGTATATGGCAAGTGGCATAGAAAATGGGCAAAATAGCTCTTATGCAGTCTAAATGAAGCTTTCAGCTTCCCATGTGTTCTGCCTCAATGAAATGCAATGCAACAGTCACAAGATCAAACTACTGTAGCCACAATTGAGCTGTCTTTCCTCTCTCCAGAATATTAGACATGTGATCATTCAAGTTTAATTGGATTCTTTATAATACATCATCTTTCAACTGCACTGAATGATGAAGGATGGGTCTTGAAAGATGAAAGAAGTTGTTCTACATGCTGTCTGTCACAATCATCAATAGCGACTGCTTGAAGTAAGAGTTTTGCCAGTGCACAGTACGTCAGCATGTGAACTCTAATAGCTCGAGCATATACATGTCTTGACAGCATGTGTGGCACTGATGAAGAACCGTAAGCAGTTGACCATAGTTCTAAAATTCCACTGCCCTCCATAATGTATCCAATGGACCCGAGATATGACATAAGATGAAATTACCCCAGCCTTGCAATTACATTGCTAATTTCACCATCTGGACTTGAGAACACTATAACCTTGGCTCTGCTGTAGAGTGGCTGGTCAAAAGTTACAAAGCATGTCACTTGCATCGATTTTTTTTTCCTCGGCAGCATAGTTTAATGCACTTAGCACCGTATTGTACTAAGTTGGTGGTAGGCTAATGAAAGGCAGTGCAAGAATTTTAGACTGATCGTAAGAATGAGTATGTGTTATACCCTCCATGAAACCTTACCATGATGGGAAGGAAGGGGTTTGGAGAATTTTTCCATGCATCCACAAAATATCCTTTGGTGCTGAGGTTGAAACACAAGGTACAGCTTTACTGTTAAGACATATTTTTCCCAATACTTTTTAATCTGAATCTGTCCAGCTGCAGCAATCCCATTAGAGATGGCATACTTCGCAATTTAATAATTTCCTGAGTTCTTACAGTTCTTGATGAAGTTATCACTTTATTCCACCAATTGAAAGAAATGTTCCTTTGCCAGTCAAGGTTTGAATGTTAAAGTCTGCATGATCAAAAACCTACTTACGAAATGAATCTCCTTCCACATCTGGTTTCCAAGAAGTTGTAGCAGATGACTCAAACAATGTTACATCATTCTAGGTAGAACAAAATCCAAAGTCTGATACTGTGTGGATAATGGTTCTAGAGCTAATTTTCCGTAATAAATACACAGCCAAACCAACCAATAAGCAGGACAAAAATTATCATAATGTGTTGAGGCAATTATTGCATGGGCAATCGCCGTACACTTCTTTTCTAGTTTTTCCTTTTCACTCTTCTTGTCATTTTGAATAAATAGCTTTAAAAAGGCACACAGTGTCTCAGGCAATACATCTTCTGCATTCTGCATAAAGTCCGTAACATCTGGATTATCTATGATATTGTAAGGACTTGTTCCTATATCCTCACGAATTATTGTAACTGCAGTTTTTACAATTCTTAATCTCTCATCTTTCTCACTTTTTTCTCTCTCTGTGTACCAGGTATTGATCAACTGTAGTCCAGAGCCACGGAAACAAACTACTGTTGGTCTTTTCTTTCTTTGGAAGAACGCTCCATCTCCATATTTGTTCATTAACCTATTTTTCAATGTTTTCTCTGGTACAGATGAATTTTATGGAATATTTTCTTTAAGCTTTCTCATTAAAACATGTAAAATGAATTAACAATCCTCTGAATCATCAAGGTACCTACACAAGTTTTCAAAAGAAATGTAATGTGTTCATCCTTCGGATGTCCTCTATTTAGAGATGTCATGCAAAAAACTGTGTGTAGCATACTTCATGATAACATGCTTCTTCAACAACAAGACAAAGGACACTGTTAACTTGTTTGAATACTTTCTCACCCAAATCATCTTTTCTTTGTTTAGCAAAGTCTGAAATTTTCTTTTTCAAATGCAGAACTCTAACTTCCCATATTATCTGCATATTCTTTTTCTTTTCTGATGCAATATTACATATATCATCACAGAACACGCACTTGCCTTTGAAGTAAAATTATTTTTACTTGTGAATTTTCTCTTTTATTTTCTACACCTCTGGGTATATTCTTCTCTTTTATGTAATCATGCCTACATATTTTATGCACTTTAACAGTGTCAACTTTTTGTAGCATATCAAAATTACCGTCATTTAGAATTTTACTACCACATCTCATATTAAGGATAAACTCTATCACTTTCACCTTCTCTTACTGTCTTATGGCAGCAAAAACACATCTCGTTTCTTAAAGCCATGGTAAAAATTTAATTTCATACACATCTGAAAACAATTTCATTCTCCTCTGAACAAAATTAAGTTCCGGTCAGGGGTAAAATATGATTCATGTTTTCACATATGTTAATGTGTTTATTTGATTATTATTAATACCTATATAGCTAGGATTTGAATCAAATGCAATACACGAAACCAAGAGTGAGGTAAGGAAAAGCTGTAATATGAACATAAAGGCATTCAGATAGAATGTGTTCATTCCTAGTATAGCAGTAAAGCTGTAAGGTTTGTTTCTCTTTTAGATCTTCAATGCTGTAGTTGATAACACCTTGGCACAGTTATTATGTGTCTTAGGTTCGAGTCCTGGTCAGAAGCAAAATATGATTTATGTTTTCACATGTATTTATTTGATTATTATTAATATCTATATAACTGGGATATAAATTAAATGAAAAAACGAAACCATGAGTTAGGTCAAGAGAAGCTGTACTATGAACAAAAAGCCATTCAGATAGAATGCATTCATTCCTAGTATAGCAGTTAAGCTGTAAGGTTTGTTTTTCTTTTAGACCTTAGGTGATGTGGTAGATAGTGCCTTGGCACATTAATTATGTGCCTTAGGTTCAGGTCCCGGTCAGGGGTAAAATATGATTCATGGTTTCACATATGTTAATGTGACTGTATATATATATATATATATATATATATATATATATATATATATATATATATATATATATATATATATATATATATATATATATATATATATATATATATATATATGGAAGGAAAAGCCCATTAAATAAGACAACGAAAATATATATATATAAAGTACTTATTAAGTTCGTGACCTAAGCTGGTCACGAAATTAATAAGTACTTCATATATATATATTTTCGTTGTTTTATTTAATGGGCTTTTCCTTCCATTTTAGACTGTATGTTAACAGTTCAGTGTTATATATATATATATATATAATATATATATATATATATATATATATATATATATATATATATATATATATATATATATATATATATATATATATATACAGTGTTACCCCGGTTATTCGCGTTTCCTGGTTCGCTTTCTCACTCTATCGCGTTTTTTTTTTTGATAAATTATTATTTTATTTCATGGGTATATGCAAAAATATTAAAATATTAAACAAAAAAAGTCTCAGTATTTTCATATTTTTTATTGAAAAAAAAAAACATTTCATTATCTAATTGATAAAAAAAAATTATTTCCCAGCCTACGAATAATAAAACAGTAAAAAATAGTAGAAAACATAAATGTAGATAGATAGATACGTTTATTGACCTCCTCTTTTGAAAAGTACAGTATAATCTTTACAAAAGGAATATTTGGTCCAATTTACAATGAATAAATACAATAGATTTTGTATAATCATCAAATAAGTAGATGAATTTTAAATTAATATACATTGTACTAATAACTGAATGATATGGGTACGTACAGTTTAACTCACAGTATTGCATCATACAAAATAGTGTTCGATAGCGTACAATGTATTGGGGTTGCAGCTACCTGAGCTAGCATATATATTTATATTTCCAGTAGTTTCATGATTTTATTGATAAAAAAACGTATTTATTAGCCTAAGAATAATAAAACAGTAAAAAATAGTAAAAAACATAAATACTAACAGAATTGCAACATGTAAAATACGATACCGCTATCAGCGTTTTGGACAAAGACTCGTTCAGTCTAACTCATGTGTGCGCCGTTCACGTTGTGCTTATTAACGTTTTGCTTGTGTTCGATAGCGTACAATGTATTGGGGTTGAAGCTACGTGAGCTAGCATATATATTTATATTTCCAGTAGTTTCATGATTTTATTGATAAAAAAAACGTATTTCTTAGCCTAAGAATAATATAACAGTAAAAAATAGTAAAAAACATAAATACTAACAGTATTGCAACATGTAAAATACGATACCGCTATCAGCGTTTCGGACAAAGGCTTCCACCATCTTCCATTGTCTCGCCTCACTTGTGTGCGCCATTCACATTGTGCTTATTATTATTAATATGTTTTGCTTGTGATTTTTTTACTCGCATATTTTAACCTTTGCAATGCCTCCCAAGCATCCTTCATCTTCTCAGGCTTCTTGTAGTGAGCCTAAGTGGCAAAGGAAAATGTTAACCATTGTAGATAAAATGAAACTCTTAGATATGTTGAAAGGAGGAAAAAAGTTTGTGGATGTCGGCCGCTAGTTTACGTAAACGTAAAAATTATTGTAAAATATGGAACCTATGTATGTCAAGTCATCATCACCTCATTCATGGTAAGTTTTCCTATCACTTTCATAAAAAAATTACGTTGCTTGCTGTTATTTATAATGTAAAGGGTGTTTTTTTAACAGTACAGGGAGGGTTTATACAGTGTAAACGTAAAAATACATTAAAATATCTATGTACATATAGTCTGATCCTACTCCGTGGATTTCCTGGTTCGCGCCGGGTCCCGGAACCAAACTGCCGCGATAACTGAAGTAACACTGTATATATATATATATATATATATATATATATATATATATATATATATATATATATATATATATATATATATATATATATATATATATATATATAAATATATATATAGTAATCCATTGCTATTTCACGGTTCACCTATCGCGAATTCAGTGCATCGAGGATTTTTTTTAGTTTTTAATATTATTTTGGCACCAGTACAGGCCAAAAAATAATAAAATAAAACAGCCTTTATCAGACTGTAAAGAGAAACAGATATAGAGTGTAATGATCTGTCAGATGAGAAGGGATTATAAAAGATGTGTATGAATATCCAGTTCTTTGCTGGGTTTTAACAGACATCTGCATTATTTTCTTGATGTCTATTCCAATAATTCTCCTTAGATCTTATTATTAATATTATTATTATTATTATTATTATTATTATTATTATTATTATTATTGGAGAACATAATTTTCCTCTGATGATGATTGTGGAGATTATTATTATTATTATGATGATGATGATGATGATGATGATAATGATTATTATTATTATTATTATTATTATTATTATTATTATTATTATTATTATTAAGGGCTCATCATTGTTTGTACATCTGTTAGTTTATTTAATTTAATAACTGTGTACAATGCCCCTCCCTAGTTGGCTGGGACAAAGAGTGTGTGGGGGGTTGGGTAGAATAGAATTTTGGAGGAGAGAGAGAGAGAGAGAGAGAGAGAGAGAGAGAGAGAGAGAGAGAGAGAGAGAGAGAGAGAGAGAGAGAGAGAGAGAGAGAGAGAGAGAGAGAGAGAGAGAGAGAGAATCTTTAACTCTTGTTCATTCAACCAAAACTACATTATTTATTGTAAAAATAATGGTTTAGCTACAAATTCGTAATAATAATAATAATAATAATGATGATAATAATAATAATAATAATAATAATCATAATAATAATAATAATAATAATAATAATAATAATAATAATAATAATAATCTCCACAATCATCATCAAAGGAAAATTATTGTTGCCAGTAATAATAATAATAATAATAATAATAGTAATAATAATAATAATAATAATATAAAAAATAAGAGCTAAGGAGAAGCTTTGGAATAGACATCATGAAAGTAATGCTGAGGTATATTAATATCCAGCAGAGAATAGGATATTCATTACACATCTTTTATAATCCCTTCACATCTGACAGGTAATTACACTCTCCATCTCTGTTTGTCTTTACAGCCTGATAAAGGCTGTTTTATTTTATCATTTTTTTGTCCCGTCCTGGTGTCATAATCATCTATATTTTTTTTTTTGGTAGGTGTTCCTACTTCGCGGAAATTCACCTATCGCGGCTGGTCCCGGAACCGAATCCCCGCAATAAACGAAGGGTTGAATATATATATATAGTGCTCCCTCGTTTATTGCCGAGGTTCGGTTCCGGGACCCGCCGGGATAGGAGAAAATCTGCGAAGTAGGAGCACCACACATATTATAGGTTTTACATTTATTTTTACCTTTATTGTATAAACCATCCCTGCACTGTTAACAAACCACCCTTTACTTTATTAATAACAGCGTGCAAGCGTAAATTTCTATGAACGTGATAAGTAAGCTTATGACGTGTACATACTCCACAGCCAATGACAGTTGCTGTCGCTGTTTCTTCTTTTGTGCGAAGATGGTCTTGTAAGGAGTCACTGCATTGTCGATAATATTGCAGAAGTGCACCGAACGAACCATATCATCGTCATGCTCCTGCGACAGTTGTTGGAGTTCTTTGGCCATGTTATACATGGCTGCCAGCCGTTTGAGTGTAAGGCCAGGTTCTTCGACTTCATCGGGCATTTCCTCTTGTTATTCTTCTTCCTCTTCATTGCTCGCTGCTTTTGTCATTTCATCCAAGTCTTCATCAGTCAACGGTTGCAAGTGGCAGTTGATCAGTTCATTCACGTCTTCTTGAGTCATATCTTTAAAGCCTTCTCCTACTAGCAATGCAGCCAACTTCACAGCTTTCGCAACTGCCAAGTTATGCACTTCATCAGAAGCGAATCCCTTGTAGTCGTAGATTTTCCAGCCACAATTTCTTCCAGCTGGCATTGATTGTGGTTTGCTTCATCTCTTTGATTGCATTCTGAATGTTTTGAAGGCATGTAGCATTGTGTAGTTATGTCAGTACGTCTTCAGTGCGAATTCTCTGTCCGCATCCATGGAGTCAACCAGGTTCGCCAGGGCAATTCGTGTGTGGAGGGCCTTGAACGCACGAATAACGCCTTGATCCATAGGCTCAATCAGTGATGTCGTATTCGGTGGCAGGAACTCTACCTGAACACCATCATAATGAAGATCAGTTGCGTGGCCACCAGCATTATCCATCAAATGAAGGACTTTAAATTCAAGGCCCTTCTCTGCAAGATACACTTAGACCTGAGGGATAAAGCATTGGTAAAACCAGTCCGATGTGAGGCTTTTTGTGATCCAGGCCTTAGGGTTATGCATCAAATACACTGGCAGCAGATTCTTGTTTTTATTCTTTAAAGCCCTAGAGTTCTCTGACTTGTAGATATGCCTAGGCTTTAACATAAAGCCCACAGCATTCCCGCACATGATGAGGGTAATGCGGTCTTTGTGTGCTTTAAATCCCATAGCTTTAGCTTCTTCCTTGAAAAGAAAAGTGCGAAACGGCATTCTCTTTCAAAATAACCCAGTCTCTTCCATGTTAATTACTTGCTCAGGAGCATATTCGCCTTCCTCGATAATTTCCTTGAAGTCGTTCTTTACATAATCTTAAGCTACAGCTGCATAGGCAGAGGCAGCTTCGCCATGTACCGGAACGCTCTTTAGGCCAAAGTGTTTTTGAAATCTGACGAACCATCCCTTGCTTGCAATTAACAATGGTTTCCTCGATGGAGAATCACTGGATGTTCCTGGTTGTGGGTCGTCCATTTCTTCTTCTTTCTCCTCCTCCTCACGGTCACCACTGTCGTCATCGGGTTTGTTTGCAGGGAATGTCTTGTACAGCTTCTTCACCTTTGTGAGTATGATACTCGTGTCTATGCTGATATTCTTGTTCCTGCAATCAGCAATCCACAGGGCCAATGCAGATTCCATCTGCTCTATTATCTTATTGTGGGGTGTTACGACCCTCTTCTTTGTTTTATTAAAAGTAGTAGTCGTTGTTTTCCTGATATTTGCCTCGTCCTTCTTGATGTATTGAACAGTGAATTCGTTGATGCCAAAATGGCAGCCGACATCCGAGAACCTTCTTCCTTCCTTCAGCATATCTAACAATTTTACCTTATCTGTTATTGTCAACATCTTCCTTTGTCACTTAGGCTTACTACCAGAAGCCTTAGAAGATGAAGGACGCTTGGGAGGCATTGCAGGGGTTGAAATAAAAATGTTTCACAAAATCACAAGCACAACGTATTAAGAAGCACAACGCGAACAGCGCACATGTGAGTTAGACTGAACGGAAGAGGCGAGACAATGGAAGATGCTGGGAGAACCAAGTTTCAATCAAAAAGCCAATCAGACCCCATGATACAAATCATACAGAAAAACAATTCTGTGATTCATCGTCTCCCACTTATCAGCCAATAGCATCCCGTGTACTATCTCACATAGGTGCGACCCTTTGCGTTTTTCAAGATGCCAATACGCTATCGTACAGTATATTATATGGTGCAATACTGTGAGTTACATGTTTAAATTTATGTTTTTTACTATTTTTTACTGTTTTATTATTCTTAGGCTAGGAAATACTTGTTTTTATCAATAAAATAATGAAAATACTGGAAGTTTTAATACGTATATCTCACGTAGGTGCGACCCTTTTCATTTTCCGAAATGCCGATACCTGTATCGTATTTTATAGTGCAATACTGTGAGTTACATCTTTAAAATTATGTTTTTTACTATTTTTTACTGTTTCATTATTCTTAGGCTAGGAAATACTCTTTTTAATCAATAAAATGATGAAAATACTGGAAATTTTAATATGTACTATCTCACGGAGGTGCAACCCTTTGCGTTTTCCGAAACGCCGATACCAGTATTGTACTCTATATGGTGCAGAGTTACATGTTTAAATTTATGTTTTTTTACTATTTTTTAGTTTTATTATTCTTAGGCTGGGAAATACTTTTTTTTTTCAATAAAATAATAAAAAAAAATTCCCAATAAAATAATGAAAATACTGAAAATTTTAATATTTCCACATATCGTGGATTCTCGCATATACCCCCCCCCCAAAAAAAAAGCCAAAAAAAAACCATGATGCACTGAATTTACAGTAGGTGAATCGCGATATAGCGAGGGGAATTACTATATATATATATATATATATATATATATATATATATATATATATATAGAACTTACTTCATCCCCAAAAACTATTCTTGGGTTGGATTGTTTGTGACTTGTATTTATTTTATCAATTGAAAAGCATGTAAATTCAAATAATCCATTCTTGGTCACAATATATATTCATTTTAAAAATTTTTTAGTCACTAAAACATAAAATATAATAAAGGTTATATGTATTTCATCTGAAAAAGGAAAATTACATTAATAATAGAAAGGAATAAAGTAAAACATGTACATATTCAGGCATAAAGTATACACTAGTTGATACCCAGTATAAAATAGTAAAGTCCAACACTTAGAAAAAGTTGTCACATTCTCCCACTAATAACAAAGATAGTAGGAAAGAGTACATATTTCTGGTAAAAAAAAAAAATGTAGGTAAGAAATAGTACTATATTTACCTTTGTGGATGACTGTTGCTAGCATACGTGGATGGATGTTGGTGGAGGAGGAGGGGGACTAATTTTTGGATGGAGAGCCCCCCAATATCACTACAACTTTTGACTTTCTTAGGAGCCATAAGAAGGGCTATATGAAAGGTAAAACAATGGAATATAAAGCAAGAATTACGGACAGATCACAAAAGAACCACACACAGCAGGCACCACTGCAGAACTGAGCGGGCGAGTGGGACATGTGGTGGTTTGGCCAACACATGCATGTTCGTGGGTTAGATTTTGTTCATGGGTTGGGGTTAAAATTTATTCAACATTTTGTTCATGGGTTGGTTTGTTCACGGGTTCAGGCACTTGTGAGTTGGGGTCACCACTATATATATATATATATATATATATATATATATATATATATATATATATATATATATATATATATATATATATATATAATATATATATATATATACATATATATATATATATATATATATATATATATATATATATATATATATATATATATATATATATATAGATATATATATATATATTATATATCTATATATATATATATATATATATATATATATATATATATATATATATATATATATATATATATATATATATATATATATATATATATATATATATATATATATATATATATATATATATATATATATATATATATATATATATATATATATATACCGTATATTTCGGTGTATAAGTCGGCCTACAGATAAGTCGACCCAAAAATGAGAGTAATTTTTTATGCTTTTTGCTAATATCTGAGGTATAGGTCGACCTGATCAGAAATTTTACAAATGGCTACATGATGTTTACATTGTTATGGTCTTTTTCCTTTGATTAATAGCATTTTGTGGAATTTTAAGGTAATGGTAGCTCTATTACATTATTAGTGTCGAATCAGAATGTGAATTGATTAAAATACAAGTATTTACATTAGTAGCTACATGTATTTACATCGATAGTTACCGCACCGAGGCTGTCGTCGGTATTAGCCTAAAGTTAGGCCTGATTTCCTGCACCAATATGTCACAAGATTTCAAGGTTTGCTTTTTGTGATTGTTATATAAGTCGACCCTAAATTTTGGGCTGATTTTTGGGGGCTAAAACATCGACTTATACACCGAAATATACGGTATATATATATATATATATATATATATATATATATATATATATATATATATATATATATATATATATATTATATATATATATATATATATATATATATATATATATATATACAGTGTTGCCTCACTTATCGCGGTAGTTCGGTTCCGGGACCCGGCGCGAACCAGGAAATCCGCGAAGTAGGATCCGCCTATATGTACATAGATATTTCAATTTATTTTTACGTTTACACTGTATTAACCCTCCCTGCACAGTTAAAAAACACCCTTTACATTATCAATAACAGCAAGCAACGTAAATTTTTATGAAAGTGATAGATAAAATTACGGTGAATGAAGTGCTAATGACGTGACATACATACTCATTTACAATTATTTTTTCGATTACGTACTGTATAAACCCTCCCTGCACTGTTAAAAAAACACCCTTTACATTATAAATAAGAGCAAGCAACGTAAATTTTTATGAAAGTGATAGATAAAATTACGGTGAATGAGGTGATAATGACGTGACATACATACTCATTTACAATTATTTTTTCATTTACGTACTGTATAAACCCTCCCTGCACTGTTAAAAAAACACCCTTTACATTATAAATAACAGCAAGCAACGTAAATTTTTATGAAAGTTATAGATAAAATTACGGTGAATGAGGTGATAATGACGTGACATACATACTCATTTACAATTATTTTTTCATTTACGTACTGTATAAACCCTCCCTGCACTGTTAAAAAAACACCCTTTACATTATAAATAACAGCAAGCAACGTAAATATTTATGAAAGTGATAGATAAAATTACGGTGAATGAGGTGATAATGACGTGAAATACATACTCATTTACAATTATTTTTTCGCTTACGTACTGTATAAACCCTCCCAGCACTGTTAAAAAAAGACCCTTTACATTATTAATAACAGCAAGCAACGTAAATTTTTATGAAAGTGATAGATAAAATTACGGTGAATGAGGTGATAATGACGTGACATACATACTCATTTACAATTATTTTTTCGTTTACGTACTGTATAAACCCTCCCTGCACTGCTAAAAAAACACCCTTTACATTATAAATAACAGCAAGCAACGTAAATTTTTATGAAAGTGATAGATAAAATTACGGTGAATGAGGTGATAATGACGTGACATACATACTCATTTACAATTATTTTTTCGTTTACGTACTGTATAAACCCTCCCTGCACTATTAAAAAAACACCCTTTACATTATAAATAACAGCAAGCAACGTAAATTTTTATGAAAGTGATAGATAAAATTACGGTGAATGAGGTGATAATGACGTGACATACTCATTTACAATCATTTTTTCATTTACGTACTGTATAAACCCTCCCTGCACTGTTAAAAAAACACCCTTTACATTATAAATAACAGCAAGCAACGTAAATTTTTATGAAAGTGATAGATAAAATTACGATGAATGAGGTGATGATGACGTGACACACATACTCATTTACAATTATTTTTTCGTTTACGAACTGTATAAACCCTCCTTGCAATGTTAAAAAAACACCCTTTACATTATAAATAACAGCAAGCAAAGTAAATTTCAATAAAAAAATGAAAATACTGAAATTTTTTTTTTTTAATATTTTAATATTTTTGCGCTATACCCATAAAATAAAATAATAATTTATCCAAAAAAAACCCGCGATAGAGTGAGAACGCGAACCAAGAGGCGCGAATAACCGAGGTAACACTGTATATATATATATATATATATATATATATATATATATATATATATATATATATATATATATATATATATATATATATATATATATATATATATATGTGCTTTGTGGTGGCGGGCACAACATCAAAGAATAGCCTCAACATATTCCCTGCGTGTCGTAAAAGGCGACTAAAATTGGACGGGGCGGGGGGACTAGGAATCCCCCCCTTGTATCAACCTCCTACAAGACATCAAAGATGAAGGGGAGTAGAGGGGAGAATAACTTCTCCCCAAACTCTAGTTTTAGGGTGTCTAAATGTGCATGGTTGTAGTACGATAGAGAGCAAAAGATGTGAGATTGGATATATGTTTGGTAGGAGGAGGATGGATGTATTGGCATTGTGTGAAACGAAGATGAAAGGAAAAGGAGAAGTGGCATTTGGTGATGTGACGGGTAGGGTGTCTGGGGTTGAAAGGGAGAGAGCGAGAGGTGTGGCATTATTGCTGAGTGAATGGATGGTAAATAAGGTAGTAGAATGGAAAGAAGTGTCATCTAGGCTGATGTGGGTGAGGGCTAGGATAGAAAGGGAATGTTGGGCTTTTGTTAGTGCGTATGGGCCAGGATATGAGAGAAGTGAGGAAGAGCGGGATGAATTCTGGAATGAGTTAACTAGATGTGTGAATGGTCTGAGTAGAAGGAACTATGTAGTTGTGTTGGGTGACTTGAATGCCAGAGTGGGTGATGGAGAGATAGAAGGTGTTGTAGGAAAGTATGGGGTACCAGGTGTGGAGCAAGAGTTGGTGATAGGTAATAGTTTATTTAAGAAGAAGTTAAAAAATAAGTATACATGGATGAGAGTGGCAAATGGAAGATTGAAAGAAAGAGCATTGATGGATTATGTGTTGGTAGCAAAGAGCATAATGGGTAGAGTGAAAGATGTGCATGCATTCAGGGGTGTGGCTGCTGGGATGTCTGATAATTTTTTGGTTGAAGCAAAAGAAATAGTAGCAAAAGAGTGGGGAAATAGTGTGGGGGGATGTAGAAGGGAAATAGTGAAGGTGGAAGAGTTGAAAAAGCCAGAGAAGAGACAGGAATATCAGGACAGGTTGAGAGTGGCATATGATAGGGTGAAAGAAAGAGAAGTTCGGGAGTTAGGGGAGGAATGGAGGTTGATGAAAGAATGCTTTGTGGGACATGCAAGTGATGTGTGTGGAAAGAGGTTTGTTGGAGGGGGCATGAGGAGGGGCAGCGAGTGGTGGAATGAAGGTGGAAGAGAAAAAGAGGGCTTTTGAGGAATGGCTGCAGTGTAAAAGTAGGGAGAAGTATGAAAGATATAAGGAGAAAAATGTGGAAACCAAGCGAAAGGTAGAGGAAGAGAAGAGGTTGGCAAATGTTAGGTGGGGACAGGATTTTAGTAGGTCATATGAGGAGAATAAAAAGAAGTTTTGGATAGAAGTGAAGAGAGTAAGGAAGGGTGGATCGAGGATGGAAGAGACAGTGAAAGATGTGAATGGACAGATGTTAAGAGGGAACGATGCAAGGTAATGATGGGCAGAATATTTTGAGTGCTTGCTGAATGCTGATGAAGATAGAGAGGCAGCTACAGTGGCAGTGGGGGGGGGGGGGTTCAAGGGTCAGTAATGGGAGATGAAAATGAGAGAGAGATTACAAGAGAGGAGGTGAAAAGGGCATTGTATGAAGCGAAAGCAGGTAAAGCACCTGGAATGGATGGTGTGAGAGCAGAGATGTTGAAAGAAGGGGGTGTGACTGCATTGGAATGGTTAGTGAGGTGTTTAATATATGCTTTATGTTGTCATTGGTGCCAGTGGAATGGGTGATTGCCTGTATAGTGCCCTTATACAAAGGTAAGGGAGATGTGTATGAATGCAGTAATTTTAGGGGTATAAGTTTGTTGAGTGTGGTAGGAAAAGTGTATGGTAGGATACTGGTTAATAGGATTGGGGATAAGACAGAATATGTGATCGCGGAAGTGCAGAGTGGTTTTAGGAGAGGTAGAGGTTGTACAGATCAGATTTTTATAGTTAGGCAGTTATGTGAGAAATATTTAGCAAAGGGTAAGTATATATATATATATATATATATATATATATATATATATATATATATATATATATATATATATATATATATATACACCTAGTTCTCAGAAGAACGCCTAGATAGGTTCTCAGAAGTGTCGGGTAAATGGAAAATCGCATGAAAAAACGAGTTATTTTCCATAGGAAACAATGATAAAGGGAATAGATACGTTCCAAACCTTACATAGACACACCATGCCAAAGATATAAGATAAGTGAAAAACATATTTCATTACTACAGAGCAAAGCAGAAAGCCCTGTATCTATTTTTAAGAGTATACAAAAGATATTCATATTCACTTTACAGCTAGAAATTAACATACATTACTATACTTTACTCTATTATGCAGTGGGCATCAGTTATACAGTACACTGGGACATGCATGGTGGCAGTGAGCAAGTAACTTATGTGGTAGAAGAGGAGGAGGATGCAGGAGAACAAACCTCTATCTGCAAATGTATACAAAGATATAATAAGAATTATAAATAACCAAAGCAAGACTAAAAAATGAAAAAAAAAATTAATTATGCAATGCCTAAATCTACCATATGACAGATTAAAAAAGTTAATCTACATTCTCTAGAGAGGCACAGAATTAGGGGGGATATGATTGAGGTGTATAAATGGTTTAAAGGGATTAACAAGGGTGATATTAATAAAGTTTAAAAAATTCATGATCAAACCAGAACTCGTAATGGGTAATGGATTTAATCTTGATAAATTTAGGTTCAAAAGGGAAATTGGTGACAATTGGCTGGGTAATACCGTAGAGTATTCCTAGTAGGATAATAAATGCCAATACCTTAGACACCTTCATATGTAGATTAGATAGACATATGACAGAAGTAGGGCGGGTGTATATATAATGTATAATGATGATGACCGGGACTCGAACCTAGGACTTATGATTACTAGGTCAAGGCCCTACCACTACACCACAGAAGGTTAAAAGGAATCTAACCTTATAGCTTATATCTGCTATACTTAGGAATGAACGCATTCTAACTGAATGCCACTATGTTCATATTGCAGATTGAATTAAATGCTAAAATGAAGCCACGAGTGAGGTTCGGGAATCTGTAATATGAACATGGTGGCATTCAGTTAGAATGCGTTCATTCCTAAGTATAGCAGATATAAGCTATAAGGTTAGATTCCTTTTAACCTTCTGTGGTGTAGTGGTAGTGCCTAGACTTAGTAATCATAAGTCCTAGGTTCGAGTCCCGGTCGGGGTAAAAAAATGATTCATGTTTTCACATATGTAATGTGCTTATTTGGTTATTTCATGGCCCGAATGAGATTGGGAATTGAATTAAATCTAAAATGAAGCCACGAGTGAGGTTGGGGAATCTGTAATAAGAACATACTGGCATTCAGTTAGAATGCGTTCATTCCTAAGTATAGCAGATATAAGCTATAAGGTTAGATTCCTTTTAACCTTCTGTGGCGTAGTGGTAGCGCCTTGACTTAGTAATCATAAGTCCTAGGTTCGAGTCCCGGTCGGGATAAAAAAATGATTCATGTTTTCACATATGTAATGTGCTAATTTGGTTATTTCATGGCCCGAATGAGATTGGGAATTGAATTAAATGCTAAAATGAAGCCACGAGTGAGGTTGGGGAATCTGTAATATGAACATAGTGGCATTCAGTTAGAATGCGTTCATTCCTAAGTATAGCAGATATAAGCTATAAGGTTAGATTCCTTTTAACCTTCTGTGGTGTGGTGGTAGCGCCTTGACTTAGTAATCATAAGTCCTAGGTTCGAGTCCCGGTCGGGGTAAAAAAATTATTCATGTTTTCACATATGTTATGTGCTTATTTGGTTATTTCATGGCCCGAATGAGATTGGGAATTGAATTAAATGCTAAAATGAAGCCACGAGTGAGGTTGGGGAATCTGTAATATGAACATAGTGGCATTCAGTTAGAATGTGTTCATTCCTAAGTATAGCAGATATAAGCTATAAGGTTAGATTCCTTTTAACCTTCTGTGGTGTAGTGGTAGCACCTTGACTTAGTAATCATAAGTCCTAAGTTCAAGTCCCGGTCGGGGTAAAAAAATGATTCATGTTTTCAAATATGTCATGTGCTTATTTGGTTATTTCATGGCCCGAATGAGACTGGGAATTGAATTAAATGCTAAAATGAAGCCACGAGTGAGGTTGGGGTGAACATAGTGGCATTCAGTTAGAATGTGTTCATTCCTAAGTATAGCAGATATAAGCTATAAGGTTAGATTCCTTTTAACCTTCTGTGGTGTAGTGGTAGCACCTTAACTTAGTAATCATAAGTCCTAGGTTCGAGTCCCGGTCGGGGTAAACAAAAATGATTCATATATATATATATATATATATATATATATATATATATATATATATATATATATATATATATATATATATATATATATATATATATATATATATATATATATACGGTGATCCCCCGCTGGATCGCGTTTCTTGGTTCGTGTTTTCACTGTACCACGTTTTTTTTTTTTTGGCAAATTATTATTTTATTTTTTGGGTATACGCAAAAATATTAAAATATTTAAAATATAAAAATTTTCAGTATTTTCATTTTTTTTATTGAAAAAAACAAATTTCATTATTTAATTGATAAAAAATGTAAAGGGTGTTTTTTAACAGTGCAGGGAGGGTTTATACAGTACGTAAACGTAAAACTAATTGTAAAATACCTATGTACATGAGTATGTCATGTAACTACCACTTCATTCACCATAATTTTATCTATCACTTTCATATAAATTTACGTTGCATGCTGTTATTTATATAGTAAAGGGTGTTTTTTTAACAGTGCAGGGAGGGTTTATACAGTACGTAAACGTAAAAATAATTGTAAAATACCTATATATATGAGTATGTCACGTCATCATCACCTCATTCACGGTAAGTTTTCCTATCACTTTCATAAAAATTTACGTTGCTTGCTGTTATTTATAAAGAAAAGGGTGTTTTTTTAACAGTGCAGGGAGGGTTTATACAGTACATAAACGTAAAAATAATTGTAAAATACCTATGTACAGGAGTATGTCATGTAATTACCACTTCATTGACTGTAATTTTATCTATCACTTTCATATAAATTTACGTTGCATGCTGTTATTTATGAAGTAAAGGGTGGTTTGTTAACAGTACAGGGAAGGTTTATAC
>JAXCGZ010007632.1:32500-60000 GCA_037179515.1 Halocaridina rubra
CTGCTGGGTTTTAATATACCTCTGCATTACTTTCATGATGTCTATTCCAATAATTCTCCTAAGATCTTATTATTATTATTATTATTATTATTATTATTATTATTATTATTATTATTATTATTATTATCATTGGCAAAAATAATTTTCATTTGATGATGATTGTGGAGACTATTATCATCATCATCATTATTATTATTATTATTAAGGGCTCATCACTGTTTGTACATCTGTTGGTTTATTTACTTTTAATAACTGTGTAAAGTGCCCCTCCCTAGTTGGCTGGGACAAAGAGAGTGTGGGGGGTTGGGTAGAATAGAATGTTGGAGAGAGAGAGAGAGGAGAGAGAGAGAGAGAGAGAGAGAGAGAGAGAGAGAGAGAGAGAGAGAGAGAGAGAGAGAGAGAGAGAGAGAGAGAGAGAGAGAGAGAGAGAGAGAGAGAGAGAATCTGTAAGTAACTCTTGTTCATTCAACCAAAACTACATTATTTATAGTAAAAATAATGGCTTAATTACGAATTCGTAATAATAATGATGATAATAATAATAGTAATAATAATAATAATAAAATTAATAAAAATAATAATAATAATGATAATAATAATAATAATAATAATAATAATAATAATAATCTCTCCAATCATCATCAAAGGAAAATTATTGTTGCCAATAATAATAATAATAATAATAATAATAATAATAATAATAATAATAATAATAATAATAAGATCTAAGGAGAATTTTTAGAATAGACATCATGAAAGTAATGCAGAGGTATAGTAAACCCAGCAGAGAGCTGGATATTCATTACACATCTTTTATAATCCCTTCACATCTGACAGGTCATTACACTCTCCATCTCTGTTTCTCTTTACAGCCTGATAAAAGCCATTTAATTTTATCATTTTTGCCTGTCCTGGTGTCATAATCATCTTTAATTTTTTTTTTTTTCTAAGGTGATCCTACTTCGCTGTTTTCCTGTCTCGCGCCGTGTCCCGGAACCGAACTACCGCGACAACGGGGGGGATTACTGTACTGAAAATTTTTATTTTTTTAATATTTTAATATTTTTGCATATACCCCCCCCAAAAAAAAAAAATTGCCAAAAAAATCGCAGTACAGTGAATTCGCGAGGGAAAAAACGCGATAGAGCGAAGTATCACTGTATATATATTCACCTTGTTCCTTTTATACGCAATTTTTTCATCCGCGAAATTGCAATAACGCCCCCAAAAAATAATAGTAAAAATTCGAATTTCGCGAATAATCCCCCCCCCACAAAATATACTGTTACCCTGGTTATTTGCGTTTCTTGGTTCGCTTTCTCACTCTATAGCTTTTTTTTTTTTTTTTTATAAATTATTATTTTATTTCATGGGTATATGCAAAAATATTAAAAAAAAAAAAAATTTCAGTATTTTCATTTTTTTTTATTGAAAAAAACATATTTCCTTATCTAATTGATAAAAAAAAATTATTTCCCAGCCTTCGAATAATAAAACAGTAAAAAATAGTAAAAAACATAAATGTAGATAGATAGATAGATACGTTTATTGACCACCTCTTTTGAAAAGTACAGTATAATCTTTACAAAAGGAATATTTGGTCTAAATTACAATGAATAAATGCAATAGATTTTGTACAATCATCAAATAAGTAGATGAATTTTACATTAATATACATTGTACTAATAATTGAATGATATACATACGTACAGTATAACTCACAGTATTGCATCATACGAAATAGTGTTCGATAGCGTACAATGTATCGGGGTCTCAGCTACGTGAACTAGCATATATATTTATATTTCCAGTATTTTCATGATTTTATTGATAAAAAAACGTATTTATTAGCCTAAGAATAATAAAACAGTAAAAATGAGTAAGAAACATAAATACTAACAGTATTGCAACATGTAAAATACGATACCGCTATCAGCGTTTTGGACAAAGACTCGTTCAGTCTAACTCATGTGTGCGCCGTTCACGTTGTCCTTATTAAAAGTTTTGCTTGTGTTCAATAGCGTACAATGTATTGGGGTAGAAGCTACGTGAGCTAACATATATATTTATATTTCCAGTAGTTTCATGATTTTATTGATAAAAACACACGTATTTCTTAGCCTAAGAATAATATAACAGTAAAAAATAGTAAACAACATAAATACTAACAGCATTGCAACATGTAAAATACGATACCGCTATCAACGTTTCGGACAAAGGCTTCCACCATCTTCCATTGTCTCGCCTCACTCGTGTGTGCCATTCATGTTGTGCTTATTATTATTAATATGTTTTGCTTGTGATTTTTTTTACTCGCATATTTTAACCTTTACAATGCCTCCCAAACATCCTTCATCTTCTAAGGCTTCTTGTAGTGAGCCAAGTGGCAAAGAAATATGTTAACCATTGTGGATAAAGTGAAACTCTTAGATATGTTGAAAGAAGGAAAAAAGTTTGTGGATGTCGGCCGCTATTTTACGTAAACGTAAAAATTATTGTAAAATATGGAACCTATATATGTCAAGTCATCATCACCTCATTCATGGTAAGTTTTCCTATTACTTTCATAAAAAAATTACGTTGCTTGCTGTTATTTATAATATAAAGGGTGTTTTTTTAACAGTACAGTGTAAACGTAAAAATACATTAAAATATCTATGTACATATACGCTGATCCTACTCCGCGGATTTCCTGGTTCGCGCCGGGTCCCGGAACCGAACTACCGCAATAAGTGAGGTAACACTGTGCATATATATATATATATATATATATATATATATATATATATATATATATATATATATATATATATATATATATATATATATATATATATATAGATATGTATATATACAATTTTTTTTTTATAGTAAATATGCGCCCGCGGAGGCTTCGTCCACCAATACAAAGAGGATTACGATAAGAAAGGATCATCATCATTATACACTATATATACACCCACCCTATCTGTCATATGTCTATCTAATCTACATTTGAAGGTGTCTAAGGTATTGGCACTTATTATCCTACTAGGAATACTCTACGGTATTACCAAGCCAATTTTCACCAATTTCCCTTTTGAACCTAAATTTATCAAGATTAAATCCATTACCCATTACGAGTTCTGGTTTGATCATGAATTTTTTAAACTTTATTAATATCACGCTTGTTAATCCCTTTAAACCATCTATACACCTCAATCATATCCCCCCCAAACTCTGCGCATCTCTAGAGAATGTAGATTAAGTTTTATTAATCTGTCATATGGTAGATTTAGGCATTGCATAATTATTATTTTTTTTTTCAGTCTTGCTTTTCTTATTTATAATTGTTATTTTATCTTTGTATACATTTACAGATAGAGGTTCGTTTTCCTGCATCCTCCTCCTCTTCTACCACATAAGTTACTTGCTTACTGCCACCATGCATGTCCCAGTGTACTGTATAACTGTTGCCCACTGCATAATAGAGTAAAGTATAGTAATGTATGTTAATTTCTAGCTGTAAAGTGAATATGAATATCTTTTGTATACTCTTAAAAATAGATACAGGGCTTTCTGCTTTGCTATGTAGTAATAAAATATGTTTTTTACTTAACTTATATCATTGGCATGGTGTGTCTATGTAAGGATTGGAACATATCCATGCCAATTATCATTGTTTCCTATGGAAAATGACTCCTTTTTCACGCAATTTTCCATTTACCCGACACTTCTGAGAACCTATCTAGGCGTTATTCTGAGAACTAGGTATATATATATATATATATATATATATATATATATATATATATATATATATATATATATATATATATATATATATATATATATATATATATATATATATATATATATATATATATTGGCATTTATTATCCTACTAGGAATCTACGGTATTACCAAGCCAATTTTCACCAATTTCCCTTCTGAACCTAAATTTATCAAGCTTAAATCCATTACCCATTACGAGTTCTGGTTTGATCATGAATTTTTAAAACTTTATTAATTATCACCCTTGTAATGACCTGTCAGATGAGAAGGGATTATAAAAGATGTGTAATGAATATCCAGCTCTTTGCTGGGTTTTAATATACCTCTGCATTACTTTCATGATGTCTATTCCAAAAATTCTCCACAGATCTCATTATTATTATTATTATTATTAGTATTATTATTCCCTGCGTGTCGTAAAAGGCGACTAAAAGTGGACGGGGCGGGGGGACTAGGAATCCCCCCCCTTGTACCAACCTCCTGTGAGACGTCAAAGAAGAGGGGGAGTAGAGGAGAGAATAACTTCTCCTCAAACTGTTTTCCTTTTTTGATGTCGGCTACCCCCCAATTAAAGGGGGAAACAGCCAAGGTATATGTATGTATGTATTATTATTATTGTTATTATTATTATTATTATTATTATTATTATTATTATTATTATTATTACTATTATTATTATTATTATTATTATTATTATTATTATTATTATTATTATTATTATTTTTAACAATAATTTTCCTTTGATGATGATTGTGGAGATTATTATTATTATTATTATTATTATTATTATTATTATTATTATTATTAATATAAGTATTATTACGAATTTGTAATTAAACCATTATTTTTACAATAAATAATGTAGTTTTGGTGGAATAAACAAGAGTTAATTAAAGATGTCTCTCTCTCTCTCTCTCTCTTGGAAATAAAGTCTTATTATTATTATTATTATTACTCTCTCTCTCTTTCTTTCTCTCTCTCTCTCCAACATTCTATTCTACCCAACCCCCCACACTCTCTCTGTCCCAGCCAACTAGGGAGGGGCACTGTATACAGTTATCAAAGTAAATAAACCAACAGATGTACAAACGATGATAAGCCCTTAATAATAATAATAATAATAATAATAATAATAATAATAATAATAATAACAATAATGATAATAATAATAATAATAATAATAATAATAATAATAATAATAACAATAATAATAATAATAATAATAATAATAATAATAATAATAATAATAATAATAATAATAATCTCCACAATCATCATCAAAGGAAAATTATTGTTAATAATAATAATAATAATAATAATAATAATAATAATAATAATAATAAGATCTAAGGAGAATTATTGGAATAGACATCATGAGAGTAATGCAGATGTATATTAAAACCCAGCAGAGCTGGATATTCATTACACATCTTTTATAATCCCTTCACATCTGACAGGTCATTATACTCTCCATCTCTGTTTCTCTTTACAGCCTGATAAAGGCTGTTTTATTTTATCATTTTTTGGCCCATCCTGGTGTCACAATAATTTTTTTTCCAAAAATAAAATCCGCGATACAGTGAATCCGCGATAGGCGAACCGCGATAGAGTGGGGGATTACTGTACTACCTGCCCAACGTGTGAACAATGTGAAGAGAGCCTAGAACATTTTCTACTATTTTGTGAAGCATATGCACAAATAAGACCAGAATATAGTTTTTTAGCCCAACCATATATAGAAAAGAAAATAGAAACAATTGCTAATATACTGTTATTTAGATACGGTAGTAAAAAAGATGTCAAAGAAAGAAAAAATTTATAAAAAGAATTTGTAGAAAAAAAAATCAAATAATAAAAACCGCACAAACAATTTAGCAAAGCAAAACCAAGACTTGGGAGCCGTTGCAAAAGGCATATCCCACCCAACTATGCTACTACTACAGTAAATCTGTATATCTAGGCTAGCCTAGAGACAAGCTAATTCAATTTAAGTCATGTTTCGACTTAAGTCGTCTCTCCAGGAACCAATTAACAACGTTAGGTGAGGTATACTTGTATTTATTTTATATATATATATATATATATATATATATATATATATATATATATATATATATATATATATATATATATATATATATATATATATATATATATATATATATATATACAGTGATACCCCCATTATCGCGAGGGTTCGGTTCCGAGACCCGGTGCGAAACAGGAAAATCGCGGAGTAGGATCAGCCTATATGTACATGCATATTTTAATTTATATTTACGCTTACACCGTATAAACTGTATAAACCCTCCCTGTACTGTTAACAAACCACCCTTTACTTCATAAATAGCAGCATGCAAGCGTAAATTTATATGGCATACTCATGTACATAGGTATTTTACAATTATTTTTACGTTTACTGTATAAACCCTCCCTGCACTGTTAAAAAACTACCCTTTACTTTATAAATAACAGCATGCAACGTAAATTTATATGTACGTGATAGGTAAACTTACCTTATCTGTTATGGTTAACATTTTCCTTTGCCGCTTAGGCTCACTACAAGAAGCCTTAGAAGATGAAGTATGCTTGGGAGGCATTGCAAAGGTTAAAATATGTGAGTAAAATAATCACAAGCAAAAAGTATTAATAATAATAAGCACAACGTGAACGGCGCACACGAGTGAGGCGAGACAATGGAAGATGGCGGAAGCCTTTGTCCAAAACGCTGATAGCGGTATCGTATTTTACATATTGCAATACTG
Organism: Halocaridina rubra; assembly: GCA_037179515.1. Classification (NCBI taxonomy): domain Eukaryota; kingdom Metazoa; phylum Arthropoda; class Malacostraca; order Decapoda; family Atyidae; genus Halocaridina; species Halocaridina rubra. The sequence goes on from JAXCGZ010007632.1 coordinate 39,040, forward strand.
TTAGTATTTATGTTTTTTACTATTTTTTACTGTTTTATTATTCTTAGGCTAAGAAATACGTTTTTTTTATCAATAAAATCATGAAACTACTGGAAATATAAATATATATGCTAGCTCACGTAGCTACGACCCCAATACATTGTACGCTATCGAAAACTATTTCGCATGATGCAATACTGTGAGTTATACTGTACGTACGTATATCTAAATTTATGTTTTTTACTATTTTTTACTGTTTTATTATTCGTAGGCTGGGAAATAAATTTTTTTTATCAATTAGATAATGAAATGTTTTTTTCAATAAAAAAAATTAAAATACTGAGAATTTTTTTTTTTTAATATTTTAATATTTTTGCATATACCCAAAAAATAAAATAATAATTTGCCAAAAAAAAAACCCGTGGTACAGTGAAAACGCAAACCAAGAAACGCGATCCAGCGGGGGATCACTATGTATGTATATATATATATATATATATATATATATATATATATATATATATATATATATATATATATATATATATATATATATATATATATATATATATATATATATATATATATATATATATATATATATAAAGGGCCCCACTTTACGTCAGGGTTCCGTTCCTGACAACTGACTTAAAGCAGATTTTGACTTAAGTAAGAACACACCTATAATTTGAACCTAGGTCTGAGGAGACTGGGGCAGGTGAGCCTGGCGAAGCAAAAGAACACAGTACATAATCTACAGAAGTAATCTACATTCTCATTGTAATATATAGTAAAACTAATCCACATGTACAGAATACTAAATATAAAAATATTAAAGAACTATAGTAATTCAAAATTACAGTATAATATGTCTTGCCATTACTCTCATATCTCCAATTCAGGTATCTTAATGCAAAATTTATTGCTAATGCTCTACTTTAGTATCATTATTATCACTGTATTATCATCATTAATATTAGAATTAGTACTATTGTTATTATCATTACTATTAATATTATTATCTGTTCTCTTGTTAGCTATATTTCTGTTCACTGTAAGTGTATGTACTGCCCTCTTACTAATTTGTTCATTTACATGTCTACTTCTATGTGGAAAATGATACTGCAAGGGATGGTAGCCCCCCTCCCTTATTAATTCTGCTAACACACTGGGTAACTCTTTCGCTGCTTTCTCATCACCACTAGCTAGCAGCTTCACCTTGCACCCACAGGTTATGCAAATTAGCACGACTCTTTAAATGTTTAACCAACCCCTGATTCAACTTTAATTTCCACGGTGATGGCTTTGTTTTCATTGTAACACTGCCATCAAAACTATCACCACTAAGATTGGGAGACATAGTAATATCAGTAACCAGCGAAACGAACAAGAGACAAGATGAAAACGACATACAATGTGGCTAATTAGAGTAAACTGAGCTGTGCTTCTTCTTTTTCAAATGCCGTGTGATGCCGGATTGTTACACAACGCTCAAAAAACTATTTCAAATAAAACGTTATTACCGGCTGTGTTTTTTGTTTCTTAAATACAACATAATCTTTAAATATGATTTAATATATAAACAAATAAATAAATAAAGCTATTAACTTGATAAATATGAATACAGTAATCCCTCGCTATATTGCGATTCAACTTCCGTGAATTCAGTGCATCGTGGATTTTTTTGGCGAGCATTATAATTTTTTTTTTTGTGACACCAGGACGAGCCAAAAAATAATAAAATAAAACAGCCTTTATCAGGCCTGAGCATGAAGAATGCATAAAGTAAAGAGAAACAGAGATGGAGAGTGTAATGACCTGTCAGATGTGAAGGGATTATAAAAGATGTGTAATGAATATCCAATATATTCAGTGTAGCTGGTGCAATGAGCCAACCTACAACTGGATACATGTTGTTTGCTTTATATTGCAGATTTTCTGGGTATATGCTATTTTTGAGCACGAGGATGCAAGCGTTTTGCCGCCTCCATATCAGCTGATGCACCCTCACACGCTATTTCCCTGACGATATTACTGTATATCGAAAGTTTGTTTGCTGTTTGTTCTTAATGTTTTTTTTTCAATTCTCTTCATAATATTCGATCGCATTAAGTGGTAGAAGAGGAGGAGGATGCAGGAGAACGAACCTCTTACCAAAACGTTTTGCCGCTTCCGTATCAGCTGATGCTTATCACTATTCAGGCACAATATCTTACTCATACAATATTTATTTACTCACCCTATTTGGGGTTTATCTAATTTTCAAGATTATAGTATTATTAATATTCCTTGGTTCTAAACAATTCGTTACAAAGAAAACATATATCGTACTGTACATGGGAAACTTAAATTAAATATATATATATATTCTCTACACGCTATTTCCCTGATGATATATTGAAAGTTTGTTTGCTGTTTGTTCTTAATGCTTTTTTTTTATTTTCATAATATCACGTTCATATAAATTTACGCTTGCGCACTGTTATTAATAAAGAAAAGGATAAGTTGTTAACAGTGCAGGGAGGGTTTATACAGTAAAGGTAAAAATAAATGTAAAATACCTGTAATAAATATGGTGCTCCTACTTCGCGAATTTTCACCTTTCGTGGCTGGTCCCAGAACCGAACCGAACCCCCGCAATAAATGAGGGAGCACTGTACAGCCATGCTGCTAGCTGTGTATTTGTGCGTATTTTGAATAAAATCTTATTTACAGATATGCTTTGTTATCCTTCTTTTTTTATTCAATATAATCCTTTAATATAACCAAATATATAGACAGATAATTAAATAAAGCCATTAACTTTATAAATACAAATACAGCTGTGCTGTTAGCTGTGTATTCATGAGATTTTCAAAGAAAATCATATCTACACCTATGTATTTGTTTGTTTAAATTCAATATAATCATTCAATATAACTATATAAATAAAGCCATTAACTTGATAAATATGAATACAGCAGGGCTGCTAGCTATGTATTCATTTGCCACACTCACAAACTTTTTTTCTGCAGTTTAAATTTAACGCACCTGTCAGGTAGGTCGAAAATTAAATTATTAATGATTATTAATTATCTAATGGCCTCCGACACAAAATCGAAACAACATTCTACGAAACATCGTTCTACGGGGATCCCCTTATATATATACAGGGGCTCCCCACTTTACATCAGGGTTCCTAACAGCTAACTTAAAGTGGATTTTGACTTAAGTCAGGACACACCTATAATTTGAGCCTACATCTGAGGAGACTAGGGCAGATGAGTCTGGAGAGGCAACAGAACATATAGTACATAATCTATAGAAATAATCTAAGTTTCCATTGTAAGATTTAGTATAACTACATTACATGTACAGAGTACTAAATATAAATATATTAAAGTACGCTACAGTAATACAAAACTGTACACTACAATATATCTTACCTTTTCTCGTGTGGTCGGCTTTAACACTGGAAGGGGCATTGCATGGAATAGTAACCCCTCTCCCTATTAATTTCTGCTAATACACTGGGAAACTCTTTTGCTGCCTTCTCATCACTACTAGCTAGCAGCTTTACCTTGCACCCTTGGAGGCTCTTCCCCGCCATGCTGCCACTTGCTTCAGTGTGTCTTTACCCAGCATAGTGCGAGGATATATCTCTTGTTCTAACTGTGTTTGTGTTACGTTTGTGTTTTCAGTTCTTTGATATTTTAAAGATTATATATTGTACTATCATGGCCAGTACACACCCAGGAAAAGACTGTGGAAGTGCTTCTACTCCCAAAAGAGCGAGAAAGGCAATAATTCTTGAAATAAAATTGCAAGTGTTGGGCCGTTATGAGAGTGGTGAGAGCATGGTCGCCATTAAACCGGCGATGCATCTCAGTGATTGTTACGGATTGTGTTTTCAGTTCTTTCATATTTTAAAGATTATATATTGTACTATCATGGCCGGTAAACACCCAGGAAAAGACTGTAAAAGTGCTTCTACTCCCAAAAGAGCAAGAAAGGCAATAATTGTTGAAATAAAATTGCAAGTGTTGGGCTGTTATGAGCGTGGTGAGAGTACGGTCGCTATTAAACCGGCGATGCATCTCAGTGAAAGCACGCTGCGCACTATCCGTGAAAATGCGGAAAAAATAAATAAAAGTGCAAAAGCTGGTTTTAGTTTAACTATGGCTAAGTCTTCTTATTCTCGATTGGATATTATGGGGAAAATGGAAAAAATAGTAAGTAAGTAGTCTTCATATTCTCGATCGGATATTATGGAAAAAATAAAAAAAATGGTAAGTGTACGTGGATGAGCATTAAGTGCGTGGATATATGTCTTGTTATAACTGTGTTTATGTTTTCAGTTCTTTTAAATTTTACAGATTATAGTACTGTAAAAGCCCACGAAAAGACTGTGGAAATACTTCTACTCCCAAAAGAGCCAGAAAGGCAATAAGCCTTGAAGTCAAACTTCAAGTGTTGGCCTGGTATGAGTGTGATGAGAGTACGGTCACCATTAAATGAGCAATGCATCTCCCGGAAAGCACACTGCACACTATCTGTGATAATGCGGTCGAAATAGAGAAAAGTGCCAAAGCTGGTGTTAGTTTAACTGCGGCTAAGTCTTCATATACTCGAGCGGATATTATGGAGAGAATGGAAAAAATGCTATGCACGTGGATGAATATCAAGAACAAACAGCAAACAAACCTGGCGTATAATATCGTCAGGGAAAAAGAGTGTGATGCCGGATTGTTACACAACGCTCAAAAAACTATTTCAAATAAAACGTTATTACCGGCTGTGTTTTTTGTTTCTTAAATTCAACATAATCTTTAAATATGATTTAATATATAAACAAATAAATAAATAAAGCTATTAACTTGATAAATATGAATACAGTAATCCCTCGCTATATTGCGATTCAACTTCCGTGAATTCAGTGCATCGTGGATTTTTTTGGCTAGCATTATAATTTTTTTTTTTGTGACACCAGGACGAGCCAAAAAATAATAAAATAAAACAGCCTTTATCAGGCCTGAGCATGAAGAATACATAAAGTAAAGAGAAACAGAGATGGAGAGTGTAATGACCTGTCAGATGTGAAGGGATTATAAAAGATGTGTAATGAATATCCAAGATATTCAGTGTAGCTGGTGCAATGAGCCAACCTACAACTGGATACATGTTGTTTGCTTTATATTGCAGATTTTCTGGGTATATGCTATTTTTGAGCACGAGGATGCAAGCGTTTTGCCGCCTCCATATCAGCTGATGCACCCTCACACGCTATTTCCCTGACGATATTACTGTATATCGAAAGTTTGTTTGCTGTTTGTTCTTAATGTTTTTTTTTCAATTCTCTTCATAATATTTGATCGCATTAAGTGGTAGAAGAGGAGGAGGATGCAGGAGAACGAACCTCTTACCAAAACGTTTTGCCGCTTCCGTATCAGCTGATGCTTATCACTATTCAGGCACAATATCTTACTCATAAAATATTTATTTACTCACCCTATTTGGGGTTTATCTAATTTTCAAGATTATAGTATTATTAAAATTCCTTGGTTCTAAACAATTCGTTACAAAGAAAACATATATCGTACTGTACATGGGAAACTTAAATTAAATATATATATATATTCTCTACACGCTATTTCCCTGATGATATATTGAAAGTTTGTTTGCTGTTTGTTCTTAATGCTTTTTTTTTATTTTCATTATATCACGTTCATATAAATTTACGCTTGCGCACTGTTATTAAAAAAGAAAAGGATAAGTTGTTAACAGTGCAGGGAGGGTTTATACAGTAAAGGTAAAAATAAATGTAAAATACCTGTAATAAATATGGTGCTCCTACTTCGCGAATTTTCACCTTTCGTGGCTGGTCCCAGAACCGAACCGAACCCCCGCAATAAATGAGGGAGCACTGTACAGCCATGCTGCTAGCTGTGTATTTGTGCGTATTTTGAACAAAATCTTATTTACAGATATGCTTTGTTATCCTTCTTTTTTTATTCAATATAATCCTTTAATATAACCAAATATATAGACAGATAATTAAATAAAGCCATTAACTTTATAAATACAAATACAGCTGTGCTGTTAGCTGTGTATTCATGAGATTTTCAAAGAAAATCATATCTACACCTATGTATTTGTTTGTTTAAATTCAATATAATCATTCAATATAACTATATAAATAAAGCCATTAACTTGATAAATATAAATACAGCAGGGCTGCTAGCTATGTATTCATATGCCACACTCACAAACTGTTTTTCTGCAGTTTAAATTTAACGCACCTGTCAGGTAGGTCGAAAATTAAATTATTAATGATTATTATCTAATGGCCTCCGACACAAAATCGAAACAACATTCTACAAAACATCGTTCTACGGGGATCCCCTTATATATATACAGGGGCTCCCCACTTTACATCAGGGTTCCATTCCTAACAGCTAACTTAAAGTGGATTTTGACTTAAGTCAGGACACACCTATAATTTGAGCCTACATCTGAGGAGACTAGGGCAGGTGAGTCTGGAGAGGCAACAGAACATATAGTACATAATCTATAGAAATAATCTAAGTTTCCATTGTAAGATTTAGTATAACTACATTACATGTACAGAGTACTAAATATAAATATATTAAAGTACGCTACAGTAATACAAAACTGTACACTACAATATATCTTACCTTTTCTCGTGTGGTCGGCTTTAACACTGGAAGGGGCATTGCATGGAATAGTAACCCCTCTCCCTATTAATTTCTGCTAATACACTGGGAAACTCTTTTGCTGCCTTCTCATCACTACTAGCTAGCAGCTTTACCTTGCACCCTTGGAGGCTCTTCCCCGCCATGCTGCCACTTGCTTCAGTGTGTCTTTACCCAGCATAGCGCGAGGATATATCTCTTGTTCTAACTGTGTTTGTGTTACGGTTTGTGTTTTCAGTTCTTTGATATTTTAAAGATTATATATTGTACTATCATGGCCAGTACACACCCAGGAAAAGACTGTGGAAGTGCTTCTACTCCCAAAAGAGCGAGAAAGGCAATAATTCTTGAAATAAAATTGCAAGTGTTGGGCCGTTATGAGAGTGGTGCGAGCATGGTCGCCATTAAACCGGCGATGCATCTCAGTGATTGTTACGGATTGTGTTTTCAGTTCTTTCATATTTAAAAGATTATATATTGTACTATCATGGCCGGTAAACACCCAGGAAAAGACTGTAAAAGTGCTTCTACTCTCAAAAGAGCAAGAAAGGCAATAATTGTTGAAATAAAATTGCAAGTGTTGGGCTGTTATGAGCGTGGTGAGAGTACGGTCGCTATTAAACCGGCGATGCATCTCAGTGAAAGCACGCTGCGCACTATCCGTGAAAATGCGGAAAAAATAAATAAAAGTGCAAAAGCTGGTTTTAGTTTAACTGCGGCTAAGTCTTCCTATTCTCGATTGGATATTATGGGGAAAATGGAAAAAATAGTAAGTAAGTAGTCTTCATATTCTCGATCGGATATTATGGAAAAAATAAAAAAAATGGTAAGTGTACGTGGATGAGCATTAAGTGCGTGGATATATCTCTTGCTATAACTGTGTTTATGTTTTCAGTTCTTTTAAATTTTACAGATTATAGTACTGTAAAAGCCCACGAAAAGACTGTGGAAATACTTCTACTCCCAAAAGAGCCAGAATGGCAATAAGCCTTGAAGTCAAACTTCAAGTGTTGGCCTGGTATGAGTGTGATGAGAGTACGGTCACCATTAAATGAGCAATGCATCTCCCGGAAAGCACACTGCACACTATCTGTGATAATGCGGTCGAAATAGAGAAAAGCGCCAAAGCTGGTGTTAGTTTAACTGCGGCTAAGTCTTCATATACTCGAGCGGATATTATGGAGAGAATGGAAAAAATGCTATGCACGTGGATGAATATCAAGAACAAACAGCAAACAAACCTGGCGTATAATATCGTCAGGGAAAAAGAGTGTGAGATTTATGACCATTTGAAATCCCAGGTTGAAGGCGAAGAAGTAAAACCCTTTACAGCTAGCTCTGGTTGGTTTTCTAATTTTCAACGTAGGTTTGGTTATTGCAACCGAAAATTACAAGGCGAGAGCGCATCACCTGATACGGATGTGACAAAGCGCTTTCCAAACAAATTAAAGGCCATCATAGAGGAAGGGGGATATACATCAAAGCAGATTTTCAATATGGACGAAACTGCTTTATTCTGGAAGAGAATGCTAGAAAGGACGTTTATTTTCATAAGACGAAAAACGTGCTTCAGGATATAAGGCAGCAATAGATCGCTTTACCCTACTGATTTGTGCTAACGCTGAGGGCAACAAGAAGCTGAAGCCAGTTGATTTATCATTTGAAAAATCCTCGTGCACTAAAGGGTTATGATAAAGAGTTACTTCCAGTGCACTGGTATTCAAATCCGACAGGATGGATGACTGGGAGTATTTTTAAAGAATATTTCTTGGCACGTCTCCCGAACGAGTTAGAGGCGTATTGCAAGAGTCATGATTTACCCTTCAAAATGCTTCTAATTTTAGACAATGCTCCATCCCAACCTCCGTCAGTAGCCAATATTCATCCCACTATAAAAGTTGTGTTTCTGCTGCCAAATACAACTTACCTACTCCAACCAATGGACCAGGGGGTAGTGCAGATGCTGAAACCGCACTACCTTAAGCATTCATTTAAAGACCTCAGCAGTAAGACTGACGTCAACATGGGCGACCTTGAGAGAGCAGCTGAGGCCGACGATATCGGAGCTAGACATAAAGAAGACTGCGGTTAAGGAATACTGGAAAGATTTTAATATCAAGCATGCTATATGGTTTGGTTTGTGAAAAATTCTTGGGCTAAAATTACACAGACATGTCTAAATGGAGCATGGAAGAAGATTTGCCCGCAGTTAGTGAAATTCTTCACAGGTTTTGATCTCAATGATCGGCTGTCAAAGACGAGACTTGAATGCGTTCAGCTCACACATCGTGTAGGATTCCCTGACGTTGATAATAATAATAATAATAATAATACTTTATTTCCATTTCAATACAATGGGTATTCGTCAGCCAGGGTAAGCCCCAACCCCCCACTGTGGTGTCCACCCACAGCAGTTCCTGCCAGTAAACAGCTTAAACTCTCGGTCTTGGACGGGAACCGATCTTTCGACCACATGAATGCGAAGCCAGCGCGTTACCACTGTACTAGCCAGCAGGAGGATATAGATGCCATTCTTGCTTCCCACACGGAGGAATTGACTAACAAGGATTTGGAGGACATAGAAGGTGAACCACAAAGTCAGGAAAGGGAGGAAAAATGAAGCAACAGCACTTTCTGCGAGCCCCATGAAATCACTCACTGTGAGTTGATTGACTCAATTTTTTCACCTAATCAAGAGAGCCTTGGAAATTTTGGATAAGGACGATCCCAATATAGAGCGTGCAGGTGTGACATCTAGAGTAGTCATGCATGATATTTCCTGCTGTAATGAAATTTTAAAAGAAAAGAGGAGGATTGCATGGCAGGCAACTCTTGAAGCTTACTTCTCAGTCAAAAGAAGTGATATTGATGACCCTTAGCCCAGCACATCTAAGCAGTATGAACCCAAACCACAACCAGGGGTTAGCTCTCCCCATTCCTCCTCCTCCTCTTCACCTCTCTCTCCTACTGTTTAACTCACCTTCTCAACGCCACCCCGCTCGTCCCAGTATGACTGTTGCCCATCGTACATAGTGAGTACACCTCTGTAATCTTTTACGTTTTTTTATGTAATGTTTTTAATATCATACTACAAAATTATATTCAGGCATTGCATAATTGAAAAAAATGAGTTTTCTAGTGTTTTTTTCATTTTTTTTAATGGTAGCTTTATTTATTTTTGCAGCTAGGAGTTGGCTCTTCCACTTCCTCCTCTTCTCCTCCTTCTCCTACCGCTTATATCACCTGCTCGCCTCAAACACGCTCGACGCCTGTTGCTCGCCGTATATAAAGTGAGTAGAATGTATGTAATATTTTTTATTTACATCTTGTGTATTGCATAATGATAAAAAAAAGTCTAGTCATGCTTTTATTAATTTTTTTTTACTGTATCTTTATTTATTTTTTCTGCTAGGGGCTCATTCTAACGCTTCCCTCTCCTCTTCTCCTACGGCTTAAGTCACGTGCTCGCCGCCGCCACCATGTTCGGCCAATACCTGTTGCTCACCATATATAGAGTAAGTTCAATGTGTTTTATATTTATTTTTGTTATAGTAGTTCAGGCATAGCATAATGAAAAAAAATTTAGTTTTCTAGTCTTGCATTTGTTAATTGTTTTTTACTTTTGCAGACAGAGGTTCATTCTCCTCTTCTAATACCGCTTATGACAAGTGCTCACCGCCACCGAGCTCGTCCCATACCTGATGGTCACCGTACTATAGAGTGAGTAGAATGTGTTTTTTTTTGTTACGGTAATTCAGGCATTACATAATGAAAAAAATTTACTTTTCTATTCTTGCATTTGTTAATTGCTTTTTTACGTTTGCAGACAGAGGTTCGTTCTTCCATTCTAATACTGCTTATGTCAAGTGCTCAGCGCTACCACACTCATCCCATACCTGTTGGTCACCGTATATAGAGTGAGTAGAATGTGTCCTAAATTTTTTTTTTTACAGTAATTCAGGCATTGCATAATGAAAAAATTTTGTTTTCTAGTCTTCATTTATTAATTATTTTTTACTTCTGCAGATAGAGGTTCGTTCTCCTCTTCTAATATCGCATATGTCAAGTGCTCAACCCACCACGCTCATTCCATACCTGTTGGTCACCGTACTATAGAGTGAGTAGAATGAGTTTTATATTTTTTTTGTTACAGTAATTCAGACATTGCATAATGAATTTTTTTTTTTTTTAATTTTGCATTTGATAATTGTTTTTTGTTTGCAGATAGGGGTTCCTTCTCCTCTTCTTATGCCGCTTATGTCAAGTGCTTACCACCACTACGCTCGTCCCATGACTGTTGCTCACCATATAATAGAGTGAGTAGAATGTGTGTTATCTTTTTTTGTTTGTTACAGTAAATCAGGCATTGCATAATGTAAATTTTTTTTAGTTTCTTAGCCTTGCTTTTGTTAACTGTTTTTATTTTATATTTGATTACATTTGCAGACGGAGTTCGTTCTAATGCTTCCCCCTCCTCTTCCGCTACCGCTTACGTCACGTGCTCACCACCACCACGCTCGGCCCATACCTGTTGCGCACCGTGTATAGATTGAGTAGAATATGTTTTATATTTAGGCATTGAAAAATGAAATTTTATTTTAAGTTTTTTAGTTTTGCTTAGGTTATTTTTTATTTTTATTTTATCTTTGTTTACGTTTGCAGATAGAGGTTCGTTCTCCCGCATCCTCCTCCTTTTCTACCGCTCAAGTTACATGCTCACCGCCATCATGCACGTCCCAGTGTATGCCTGTTGCCCACCGCATAATAGAGTACAGTATATTAATTTCTTGCTGTACAATAAATCTGAATATCTTTTGTACTCTTAAAAATAGATACAGGTCTCTCTGCTTTGTTATGTACTTGTAAAATATGTTTTACTTACCTTATCTCTTTGGCATAGTGGGTCTATATACGGATGTGAAACATATCTGTAAACATTATCATTGTTTCTGATATGGCTCGTCACATTACGCTACTATTACATTACCCGGCACTTCTGAGAACCTATTTTCGCGTTGTTCTAAGAACTACAGTGTTCCCCCCCCTTATTGCGGTAGTTCGGTTCCGAGACCCAGCGCGAACCAGGAAAACCGCGGAGTAGGATCAGCCTATATGTACATAAAATATTTTAATTTATTTTTACGTTTACACTGTATAAACCCTCCCTGTACTGTTAACATACCACCCTTTACTTCATAAATAACAGCATGCAACGTAAATTTATATGAAAGTGATAGATAAAATTACGGTGAATGAAGTGGTAATTAATTACATGACATACTCATTTACAATTATTTTTACGTTTACGTACTGTATAAACCCTCCCTGCACTGTTAAAAAAACACCCTTTACATTATAAATAACAGCAAGCAACATAAAATTTTATGAAAGTGATAGGAAAACTTACCGTGAATGTGATGATAACGTGACATACATAGGAATTTTACAATTATTTTTACGTTTACGTACTGTATAAACCCTCCCTGCACTGTTAAAAAAACACCCTTTACAGTATAAATAACAGCAAGCAATGTAAATTTTTATGAAAGTGATAGGAAAGCTTACCGTGAATGTGATGATGACGTGACATACATAGGAATTTTACAATTATTTTTACGTTTACGTACTGTATAAACCCTCCCTGCACTGTTTTTTAAACACCCTTTACATTATAAATAACAGCAAGCAATGCAAATTTTTATACGTGATAAAATTACGGTGAATGAGGTGATGATGACGTGACATACATAGGTATTTTACAATTATTTTTACGTTTACGTCCTGTATAAATCCTCCCTGCACTGTTATAAAAACACCCTTTACATTATAAATGACAGCAAGCACCGTAAATTTTTATGAAGTGATAGATAAAATTACGGTGAATGAGGTGATGATGACGTGACATACATATGTACGTTATAGGTAAACTTACCGTGAATGAGGTGATGATCATCATTCTCGACCCCGGAGGAAATTATTTCGCAGCCAATAAAAGCTTTATGGCTGCTATTTGGGGGAGAAGAACATGGTAATGGGGAGTTGCTGTCACTGTTTCTTCATTTGTTGGAATATGTTATGGTAAGGAATCATGGCATCGTCGAGAAGATTACAGAAGGTCACTGAACGAACCATATTATCGTCATATTCCTGCGAGAGTTGTTGGAGTGCTTTAAAATGTTCATACATGGCTGCCAAACGTTCGAGTGTAAGGCCAGGTTCTTCAATTTCTTCGTGCAATTCTTCAAGTTCTTCCTCTTCTTCGCTCACTGATTTCGTCATTTCATCCAAGTCTTCATCAGTCAAAGGCTGCGAGTGGCAGTCAATCAGTTCATTCACATGTTTGGGAGTCATATCTTTAAAGCCTTCTCCTCCTAGCAATGCAGCCAACTTCACAGCTTTCGCAAATGCCGACTTCTGCACTTCGTCAGGAGCAAATCCCTTGTAGTCGTGGATGACTTCGGGCCACAATTTCTTCCAGCTGGCATTGATTATGGCCGACTTCATCTCTTTGATTGCTTTCTGAATATTTTTTAGGCATGTGGCGATCGTGTAATTACGCCAGTAAGTCTTCACTGAGAATTCTTTGTCCAAATCCATGGATTCAACTAGGTTCGCCAGGGCATTTCATGTGTAGAGGGCCTTGAATGCACGAATAACGCCTTGATCCATAGGCTGAATCAGTGACGTCGTATTCAGTGGCAGGAACTCAACTTGAACACCGTCATATTGGAGATTGGTTGTGCGGCCACCAGCATTATCCATCAAAAGAAGGACTTTAAATTCAAGGCCTTTTTCCGCAAGATAAAGTTTTACGTGAGGGATAAAGCATTGGTGAAACCAGTCCGATGAGAGGCTTTTCGTGATCCATGCCTTAGGGTTATGCATCCAATACACTGGAAGCAGATTCTTATTCTTGTTCTTCAAAGCCCTAGGGTTCTTTGACTTGTAGATAAGCCCGGGCTTTAACATGAAGCCCGCAGCATTCCCGCACATGATGAAGGTAACGCGATCTTTGTGCGCTTTAAATCCCGGGGCTTTAGCTTCTTCCTTGAAGAGAAAATGCGAGATGGCATTCTCTTCCAAAATAAGCCAGTCTCATCCATGTTGAAGACTTGCTCAGGAACATATTCCCCTTCGGCGATAATTTTCTTGAAGTCATTCTTGACGTAATTTTCTGCGGCAGCTGTATCTGCAGAGGCAGCCTCGCCATAAACTGAAACGCTTTTTAGGCCATAGCGTTTTTGAAATTTGAAGAACCATCCATTGCTAGCAACAAACGGTTGTATCCTCGATGGAGAATTGCTGGAGGGTCCTGGTTGTGGGTCGTCGATATCTGCTTCTCTCTCCTCCTTTCCACGGTCACCACTGTCGTCATCAGGTTTACTTGCAGCGAATGTCTCGTACAGCTTCTTCGCTTTTCTTTGTATGATATTGGTGTGTAAGCTGATGTTTTTCTTTCTGCAATCAGCAATCCACAAGGCCAAAGCAGCTTCCATCCGCACTACTGCCTTATTGCGGGGTGGTACGGCCCTCTTTGCCGATTTATCAAAAGAAATGCTCGTTGTTTTCCTGATCTTTGCCTCGTCCTTTTTGGTGTAGCGCACAGTAGATTCATTGAGGCCAAAATAGCGGCCGACATCCACAAACCTTTTTCCTTCTTTCAACATATCTAAGAGTTTCACTTTATTTACAATGGTTAACATTTTCTTTTGACGCTTAGGCTGACTACCAGGAGCCTTAGAAGGTGAGGGAGGTTTGGGAGGCATTGCAAAGGTTAAATTACGTGTGAAAACACAATCACAAGCAAAACGTATTAATAAGCACAATGAGATCGGCGCACACGTGAGTTAGACAGAGCGAGTGAGGCGGCACATTGGAAATTGGAGGGAAAAGCAAACTGCAATGAAAAAGCCAATCAGACCCCATGATACAGAACATATTGAAAAATAATTCCGTGATTCGTCGTCTCACGACCTTTCAGCCAATAGCATTCCATGAACTATCTCACATAGGTGAGAGCCTCTTCGTTTTCCGAAACATTGATAGCGGTATCGTATTTTACATGGTGCAATACTAGTAGTACTTTATGTTTTTTATTATTTTTTGCTATTTTACTATTCTTAAGCTAGGAAATACTTGTTTTATCAATAAAATAATGAAAATTTTAATATTCACTAGGTCACATAGGTGAGAGCCTTTGCGTTTTCCGAAACATGATACCGGTATCGTATTTTTCACGGTGCAATACTGTTAGTACTGTATTTATGTTTTTTACTATTTTTTACTGTTTTATTATTCTTAGGCTAGGAAATACTTGTTTTATCAATAAAATAATTAAAATTTTAATATTCACTGGGTCACGTAGGTGAGAGCCTTTGCGTTTTCCGAAACACTGATACCGGTATCGTATTTTACGTGGTGCAATACTGTTTACTATTTTTTACTGTTTTATTATTCATAGGCTAAGAAATACGTTTTTTTATCAATAAAATCATGAAACTACTGGAAATATAAATATATATGCTAGCTCATGTAGCTGTGACCCCAATATATTGTACGCTATCGGACACTATTTCGCATGATGCAATACTGTGAGTTATACTGTACGTACGTATATCTAACTTTATATTTTTTACTATTTTTTACTGTTTTATTATTCGTAGGCTGGTAAATAAATTTTTTTTTATCAATTAAATGATGAAATATTTTTTTCAATAAAAAAATGAAAATACTGAACATTTTTATTTTTTCAATATTTTAATATTTTTGCGTATACCCATAAAATAAAATAATAATTTATCAAAATAAAAAACGCGATATAGTGAGAACGCGAACCAAGAAACGCGAATAACCGGGGGAACCCTGTATACTGTATATTATATATATATATATATATATATATATATATATATATATATATATATATATATATATATATATATATATATATATATATATATATATATATATATATATATAGTGTTACCCCAGTTATTCGCGCTTCCTGGTTCGCTTTCTCACTCTATCGCTGTTTTTTTTGGGATAAATTATTATTTTATTTCATGGGAATATGCAAAAATATTAAAATATTAAAAAAAAAAAAATGAGTATTTTCATTTTGTTTTAATTGAAAAAAACATATTTCATTATCTAATTGATAAAAAAAAATTATTTCCCAGCCTACGAATAATAAAACAGTAAAAAATAGTAAAAAACTTAAAGTGTAGATAGATAGATAGATAGATAGATACGTTTATTGACCACCTCTTTTGAAAAGTACAGTATAATCTTTACAAAAGGAATATTTGGTCCAAATTACAGTGAATAAATACAATAGATTTTGTACAATCATCAAATAAGTAGATGAATTTTAAATTAATATACATTGTACTAATAACTGAATGATATACGTACATACAGTATAACTCACAGTATTGCATCATACGAAATAGTGTTCGATAGCGTACAATGTATTGGGGTCGCAGCTACGTGACCTAGCATATATATTTATATTTCTAGTAGTTTCATGATTTTATTTATAAAAAAAACGTATTTATTAGCCTAAGAATAATAAAACAGTAAAAAATAGTAAAAAACATAAATACTAACAGTATGGCAACATGTAAAATACGATACCGCTATCAGCGTTTTGGACAAAGACTCGTTCAGTCTAACTCACGTTTTGCTTGTGTTCGATAGCGTACAATGTATTGGAGTCGAAGCTACGTGAGATAGCATATATATTTATATTTCCAGTAGTTTCATGATTTTATTGATAAAAAAAACGTATTTCTTAGCCTAGGAATAATATAACAGTAAAAAATAGTAAAAAACATAAATACTAACAGTATTGCAACATGTAAAATACGATACCGCTATCAGCGTTTCGGACAAAGGCTTCCACCATCTTCCATTGTCTCGCCTCACTCGTGTGCGCCATTTATGTTGTGCTTATTATTATTAATATGTTTTGCTTGTGATTTTTTTACTCGCATATTTTAACCTTTGCAATGCCTCCCAAGCATCCTTCATCTTCTAAGGCTTCTTGTAGTGAGCCTAAGCGGCAAAGGAAAATGTTAACCATTGTACATAAAGTGAAACTCTTAGATATGTTGAAAGAAGGAAAAAAGTTTGTAGATGTCGGCTGCTATTTTACGTAAACGTAAAAATTATTGTAAAATATGGAACCTTTTAATGTCAAGTCATCATCACCTCATTCATGGTAAGTTTTCCTATCACTTTCATTAAAAAAATTACGTTTCTTGCTATTATTTATAATGTAAAGGGTGTTTTTTTAACAGTACAGGGAGGGTTTATACAGTGTAAACGTAAAAATACATTAAAATATCTATGTACATATAGGCTGATCTCTACACCACGGATTCCCAGATTCGCGCCGGGTCCCGGAACCGAACTACCACGATAAGTGAGGCAACACTGTATAAATATACAGTGTTACCCCGGTTATTCGCGCTTCTTGGTTCGCGTTCTCACTCTATCGCGGTTTTTTTTTGGATAAATTATTATTTTATTTTATGGGTATAAGCAAAAATATTAAAATATTGAAAAAAAACATTTTCAGTATTTTAATTTTTTTTTTTATTTACGTTGCGTGCTGTTATTTATAATGTAAAGGGTGTTTTTTTTAACAGTGCAGGGAGGGTTTATACAGTTCGTAAACGAAAAAATAATTGTAAATGAGTATGTGTGTCACGTCATCATCACTTCATTCATGGTAATTTTATCTATCACTTTCATAAAAATTTACGTTACTTGCTGTTATTTATAATGTAAAGGGTGTTTTTTTAACAGTGCAGGGAGGGTTTATACAGTACGTAAACGGAAAAATAATTGTAAATGAGTATGTATGCCACGTCATTATCACCTCATTCACCGTAATTTTATCTATCACTTTCATAAACATTTACGTTGCTTGCTGTTATTTATAATGTAAAGGGTGTTTTTTTAACAGTGCAGGGAGGGTTTATACAGTACGTAAACGAAAAAGTAATTGTAAATGAGTATGTATGTCACGTCATTATCACCTCATTCACCGTAATTTTATCTATCACTTTCATAAAAATTTACGTTGCTTGCTGTTATTTATAATGTAAAGGGTGTTTCTTTAACAGTGCAGGGAGGGTTTATACAGTACGTACACGAAAAAATAATTGTAAATGAGTATGTATGTCACGTCATTATCACCTCGTTCACTGTAATTTTATCTATCACTTTCATAAAAATTTATGTTGCTTGCTGTTATTTATAATGTAAAGGGTGTTTCTTTAACAGTGCAGGGAGGGTTTATACAGTACGTAAACGAAAAAATAATTGTAAATGAGTATGTATGTCACGTCATTATCACCTCATTCACCGTAATTTTATCTATCCCTTTCATAAAAATTTACGTTGCTTGCTGTTATTTATAATGTAAAGGGTGTTTTTTTAACAGTGCAGGGAGGGTTTATACAGTACGTAAACGAAAAAATAATTGCAAATGAGTATGTATGTCACATCATTATCACCTCATTCACCGTAATTTTATCTATCACTTTCATAAAAATTTACGTTGCTTGCTGTTATTTATAATGTAAAGGGTGTTTTTTTAACAGTGCAGGGAGGGTTTATACAGTATGTAAACGAAAAAATAATTGTAAATGAGTATGTATGTCACGTCATTATCACCTCATTCACCGTAATTTTATCTATCACTTTCATAAAAATTTACGTTACTTGATGTTATTTATAATGTAAAGGGTGTTTTTTCAACAGTGCAGGGAGGGTTTATACAGTACGTTAACGAAAAAATAATTGTAAATGAGTATGTATGTCACGTCATCATCACATTCACGGTAACTTTTCCTATCACTTTCATAAAAATTTAAGTTGCTTGCTGTTATCTATAATGTTAAGGGTGTTTTTTTTAACAGTGCAGGGAGGGTTTATACAGTACGTAAACGAAAAAATAATTGTAAATGATATGTATGTCATGTCATTATCACCTCATTCACTGTAATTTTATCTATCACTTTCATAAAAATTTACGTTGCTTGCTGTTATTTATAATGTAAAGGGTGTTTTTTTAACAGTGCAGAGAGGGTTTATACAGTGTAAACGTAAAAATATATTAAAATATCTATGTACATATAGGCGGATCCTACTTCGCGGATTTCCTGGTTCGCGGCGGGTCCCGGAACCGAACTACCGCGATAAGTGAGGCAACACTGTACTTTATATATATATATTTTCGTTGTTTTATTTAATGGGCTTTTCCTACCAGTTTAGACTGTATGTTAACAGTTCAGTGTTATTAATATATATATATATATATATATATATATATATATATATATATATATATATATATATATATATATATATATATATATATATATATATATATATATATATATATATATATATATATATATATATATATATATATATATATATATTACAGTGAATGAGGTGATAATGACGTGACATACATATCATTTACAATTATTTTTTCGTTTACGTACTGTATAAACCCTCCCTGCACTGTTAAAAAAAACACCCTTAACATTATAGATAACAGCAAGCAACGTAAATTTTTATGAAAGTGATAGATAAAATTACGGTGAATGAGGTGATAATGACGTGACGTACATATCATTTACAATTATTTTTTTTTTTAAAGATGATTATGACACCAGGACAGGCCAAAAATTATAAAATAAAACGGCCTTTATCAGGCTGTAAAGAGAAACAGAGATGGAGAGTGTAATGACCTGTCAGATGTGAAGGGATTTTAATAGATGTGTAATGAATATCCAGGTCTCTGCTGGGTTTACTATACCTCTGCATTTTACTTCCATGATGTCTATTCTAAAAATTCTCCTTAGATCTTATTATTATTATTATTATTATTATTATTGGCAACAATAATTTTCCTTTGATGATGATTGGCACAATATCAAAGAATAGCCTCACCGTATTCCCTGCGTGTCGTAAAAGGCAACTAAAAGTGGACGGGGCGGGGGGACTAGGAATCCCCCCCTTGTATCAACCTCCTGCGAGACGTCAAAGAAGAAGGGGAGTAGAGGGGAGAATAACTTCTCCCCAAACTCTAGTTTTGGGGTGTCTAAATGAGCGTGGTTGTAGTACGATAGAGAGCAAAAGATGTGAGATTGGATATATGTTTGGTAAGAGGAGGATGGATGTATTGGCATTGTGTGAGACGAAGATGAAAGGAAAAGGAGAAGTGGCATTTGGTGATGTGACGGTTAGGGTGTCTGGGGTTGAAAGGGGGAGAGCGAGAGAAGGTGTGGCATTATTGCTGAGTGAATGGATGGTAAATCAGGTAGTGGAATGGAAAGAAGTGTCATCTAGGCTGATGTGGGTGAGGGCTAGGATAGGAAGGGAATGTTGGGCTTTTGTTAGTGCGTATGGGCCAGGATGTGAGAGAAGTGAGGAAGAGCGGGATGAATTCTGGAATGAGTTAACTAGATGTGTGGATGGTCTGAGTAGAAGGAACTATGTAGTTGTGTTGGGTGACTTGAATGCCAGAGTGGGTGATGGAGAGATAGAATGTGTTGTAGGAAAGTATGGGGTACCAGGTGGGAATGAGAGTGGCGAGAGACTGTTAGATATGTGTGTGGAGCAAGAGTTGGTGATAGGTAATAGTTTATTTAAGAAGAAGTTAATAAATAAGTATACATGGATGAGAGTGGCAAATGGAAGATTGAAAGAAAGAGCATTGATGGATCATGTGTTGGTAGCAAAGAGCATGATTGGTAGAGTGAAAGATGTACATGCATTCAGGGGTGTGGCTGCTGGGATGTCTGATCATTTTTTGGTTGAAGCAAAAGTGGTAGTAGCAAAAGAGTGGGGAAATAGTGTGGGGGGATGTAGAAGGGAAATAGTGAAGGTGGAAGAGTTGAAAAAGCCAGAGAAGAGACAGGAATATCAGGACAGGTTGAGAGTGGCATATGACAGGGTGAAAGAAAGAGAAGTTGGGGAGTTAGGGGAGGAATGGGGGTTGATGAAAGAATGTTTTGTGGGACATGCAAGTGATGTGTGTGGAAAGAGGTTTGTTGGAGGTGGCATGAGGAGGGGCAGCGAGTGGTGGAATGAAGGGGTGAAAATGAAGGTGGAAGAGAAAAAGAGGGCTTTTGAGGAATGGCTGCAGTGTAAAAGTAGGGAGAAGTATGAAAGATATAGGGAGAAAAATGTGGAAACCAAGCGGAAGGTAGAGGAAGAGAAGAGGTTGGCAAATGTTAGGTGGGGACAGGATTTTAGTAGGTCATAT